>JAGGCT020001087.1:0-25000 GCA_017654935.2 Phymorhynchus buccinoides
GCGCACACACACACACACACACACACACACATACACACACACACACACACACACACACACACACACACGCGCGCGCGCACGCAAACACCGCACGTAAGCCTACTCACGCACGGACACACCAAGCACACACAGTGACACACGCACGCACGCATGCACACACACACACACACACACACACACACACACACACACACACACACACACACACACACACACACACACACACACACACACACACACACACACACACAGGTTGCTTTCTACGATTCTTAGGAAGGACGATGTTTCTATAATATGCCCTATGTTTTTTTCTCTGCTTTTTGTGTCTTCAGTTGTCACTGTATGTGTTTCGTGCACCTTCTCTGCCTACACTACAGTCAGTCTTCTTCTTTCCTTGTGCATCATCTATCAACAGTTGGATGATTCTGATGCTTAAACACAGGATCGCCGAAAATGTCAAATACTGCAGACTTGAGTAGGTTGCTGCCCAGATGATCAGCTTTTGAGGCTTTATACTACTCCTTGCCGACACGAAAGGGCGATAATTTTAGGCCCGAACTGCCGATGCCCCCTGGTGACGAGTCAGGAGCAGATAATTTTCTATTAGTTCCTGACAGACAAGGGTGTTCGCATCTCGTGATAGGAAGATACAGGGGCAGAGAAGGAAGAGGGTAAAGGGATGGGAATGGTCTGAGGGGCAGGTGACAGGGCAGAGGAAGTTGAAGCATGTAAAGGGTGTCAAGGGGGTAGCTAGGGTGGGGTGGGGTGGCGGAGTATTATGCCTTTGCTTCTAATAAGCCTTCCAATTTGAAGAAAAAACCCCAACAACAAACACCCAAGTTTAGCTGGTCATATATTTCGGAATTGATTCTGCTTTTTGACGAACACAATCATAATATGGACTCAATAAATAAACCTTCTAATCTGAGTGAAGGGGTGTTCGTGTTGGTGGTGCCAGGTACCTGGGGAACCAGTGCCGCTGTCTGTGCATTAACCCCACGCCGTGCAGCCACGACAAGGCCTGGGACGAAGGGCAGTGC
Source organism: Phymorhynchus buccinoides (assembly GCA_017654935.2). Lineage (NCBI taxonomy): Eukaryota > Metazoa > Mollusca > Gastropoda > Neogastropoda > Raphitomidae > Phymorhynchus > Phymorhynchus buccinoides. The sequence goes on from JAGGCT020001087.1 coordinate 1,041, forward strand.
AAGTGCCGCTGCCGCCACAAGACGCGCTGCTGCGGGCATCGGGATCAGGAGGGCAGGAGATGCCCTCTCTTCTTTGACCCGGACTACTGCGAGTAAGTAGGAAACTCTCTTTGGGAATACATGCGTGGATTTGGTTTGTACTTTGTTTCCGGTTGATTTAACGTCTAGTTAGGCGTAGCCCCTTAAAGCAATTTTGGCACTGAGGTAGAGTGTTTGGTTTGTAGCCCAGGCGTAAGCTGGAAACCTAAGGTTCGAATCTGCCCTTCCGCAATTATTGTTGCGGTTTGTACGAGAGTCTGGGGCTTATAAAGCAATCTTTCGTGTTCATTGACCCGGACTACTGCCAGTAAGTAGGAGGCTCTCTTTGGGACTACATGCATGGATTTGGTTTATACTGGGGCTTATAAAGCAATTTGTCTTGTTCATTGGCCCGGACTACTATACTGCGAGTAGCCTAAGTATGAAACTCTCTTTGGGACTACATGCGTGGATTTGGTTTGTACGAAAGTCTGGGGCTTATAATAAAGCAATCTTTCTTGTTCTTTGATTCAGACTACTGCGAGTAAGTAGGAGGCTCTCTTTGGGACTACATGCGTGGATTTGGTTTGTACTGGGGCTTATAAAGCAATCTTTCTTGTTCTTTGACCCGGACTACTGCCAGTAAGTAGGAAACTCTTTTTGGGACTACATGCGTGGATTTGGTTTGTACGAAAGTCTGGGGACTGTCACTGAGGACAAACGACGACGACTAAAATTAATGACGAAAATAACAATCCATGCCGAATGTGGGTTTTGTTTTCTTCAGATGCACGCTGAAGGAAAGCGTAGGAGGGGACCCGCACGCCACTCAAGCTGAAATGGAAGCCTGGTTGAGAATCAGACGACCCGGCGGGATCCTCCCCAACGTACGCTACACCCCGCTCCACGTCCCCTTCAACACCACCACTCCCCAGAATACGACAGACACCACCACCAACCCCACCACCACCCCCACCCCCACCACCATGTCTACAACCTCTACCACCACTTCTGCACCTCCTACAACGACGACACCGCGGGTCGGATGCTCCCACCTCAGGTGCCCCAGGCGCATGATCAAAACCGTGTCCCCTAGCGGACGATGCCGGTGTCAGTTCCCAAGACGCAGGCCCGTGAGGATGCCTAGAAACTACCAACGAGGGTAGGAGCAAAGATGATTACTGTACTGTCTGTGGTACCTAGAAGTTAGATCTTTGTCAGGGCTGTGATAATTCTGCTGTGTTCACGTACTCTTCTTCTTGATTTCATTCTTGGTTGACAATTATATGGACGCTGGGACATGATCAGGGCTTGAAACTATATAAAAGGCTTTCAATTGTTTCTTTGGGTTATTTATTATCACGCATTCGTTTTATTTATGCTCTTAGATTTTGTTGAAAAACAAAAAGAGGGGTCAAACAGTAAAATAAAACGTTTGAATATAATATTCACTTCCAAAAGTTACGCAAATAAACTGCTTGTTCACATACCGGGTACCTGTTTATTTATGGAAACTATTAGAAAAATCAAACAGTTATGTTCGTTGACTATTATGAACATTAAAAGTTAAGTGGAAGTATGGGTAAAGGGCATTCAGTGATTTCGGACGCATGTGTTTTTGGTCACGTGACCATTCCAGCATATTATAGGCTAGTTTATTTCCTTGAGGATTATGTCGGACAAAAATGTGCTGGCATGTTAGGGTTTTTCAAACAGTTCCACAGCTGCATCCAGGTCTGTCAGATATGATGTGACTGCCTAATATTGAGTCTTAATTAATCGAGGCCTGACTGATTTTGCGGATGAACTGGATTTCCAGTGAGTCTAAAGCATTATAAGACATTGTGTAAAGCATAAATACGGTTTTTAATTCCAATTCCAACCTGTCATGTCACCATTAGCCTCTGCATGCCCCCAAACCCAGTTTTGCCTTTTTGGACTAAGCTTTTGGAATATTTTTTTGTTGGTAGTGCAAATGACGAGGACAAGTTAGTAGACTTTTTAAGGATATGATTTTATTTAACGTTCATGTTTGAACACTTCCAACCCCTTTAAAACGTATCAGAATGGTGTGGAAATACATCTCCTTCGAACATGATTTGTGCCATATTAAAAATTCTCCAGTGCATCCAAGCACTGCGTTGTTAATGTTAACCGTGGTATTTTTGCATCGTGCAAGGTTTTTATTATTCGTAGGCTAGAATATTACTTGATGAAATTGTTGGCAGTCATGTAGAGTAACACCCCATGTTTAAAAAAATGGTAGTTTAAGTAAGCTTATTTTCAAACGGTGTTTCCTTTGAAGTGAGAGTGCATTGTTAATGTTTAAATTACAAACGGGGTAGTGCATAAGCGAGGACGGGTCGGGAAGAGGCCAATACAAAGTCTGGTGCAAGCCCTACAATTCATGCCAAATTTGCTTTCGTTGGTGGTGATGGTATATTTTTTTTAAAATTAATTCACTGGATATTTTTGAGTCCTCTGTAAAACTGGTAGGGGAAGACGGGGTAAAAAGCGCATGGGCGGGAAAGAAGCCCACCCCAATTATCTCATGAAATAAAGAAAATTTCAGTCAAATTTGCCTATGGGACGAATGCTAGACATTAACGCTCGTCTCATGGGCAAAATGAGGCTGAAATTTGCTTCATTTCATGAGATAATTGGGGTGGGCTTCTTACCCGCCCATGCGCTTTTTACCCCGTCTTCCCCTACCCCCAAAGCATTTGTAAAACCAACTTCCGTGTTCTGAAACAGAAAGGGTAAGGACAGTAAGACGAAGGGCCCTTACTTTATTTTTCTGTATGGAAATGACTGTTCTAATTTTACAGCAACAGGCGATTTAGTTCGAGAAATATCTTATGAGAACTACACAACAGAAGCTCAAAAGAATGCTGTTGAAAACAAAATGGAGAATGAAATGTTAAAGAGGGAATGAGTGGCCAACACCATGGTTTTCTTTACAATTGTAATTGTGCTAAGGCAGCGGTAGAGTAACCCAATTTTCTTTTGTTACACTACACAGATGGGACCCTACCTTCACCCACTCAAGCAGAAAAAACAACCTTAGCAATCAAACACACTCGATTTTGTGGATTCAAGAAGTACAAGCAAGCTCGTACTCTTTTCTTCTTTTTCTCCATTACTGTTGACAAATATTTGCTTTTTGATGGATAGTAACGCAGACTTTGTGTATGGTGATACGTGCACAATAATTAAGTTGGTAGTTTTTGTTAGATATTATTCTGCCCAACGAGCATGGTATAGGCTATGCCATGCGAATGTGTGTGATTTTGGGGAGCCTCGAAAGAGATTCCGACATCTTTTGACAAGCCTGGGCATCGGGCTAACAATAGTTCTCGACAGCAACTGGTGGTGTTTCATGTCTTTTTATATGATGAAAGGTGAAAAAAAAGTTTGTTACAAAACGACTGTCCTATTGAGGATGGAGAAAACAGTCCATGGAGCGACTCAGGACAAATTAATAAAATGTTTTACCTCAATTTTGTGAGTTTTATGCACTAAACCTATCACATTGTGTCAATGTGTGAGTGAATCAATGCCTGAACTTCAGGACATCCTGAAAGTAGGAGCATCCATGTATGTGCATGCATGTGTACCCACACACTAGTCAGTCATGTCTAATCTCAGAATGCAGACGCAACTAATATTCTGGAAAGCTGGGCTGGATTATAGTTGCAGCGGAGACGCCTTGATACCCCCCTCTCCCTCGATCATGAGGATAAGAAGTGCCCCCCAAAATGAACCAATTCCCAAGGCTCGGCACTATGAACCACTGCAAATGCCTCCCAGTAAGAGTCCCACTCATTCACAAAACACTCAGCTGTCAATTATTTCCCATTGTAATCACACAGCTCTCACTTTAGTTTGAAGAAAAATAAACAAAACTGAAACAGACTACAACGTCACTGGAACATACAACAAACAAACAACTACACGACAAATGTAAAGTGACGTTATTTGATTCAAAAGAGACAAAACAAAACTACTGGATACTTCGGCGAATGCGCCTTTATCAACATAGACAAACAGGAAAACAGCAAACAGCAAATAAAGCAAAAAGCAGTTAGTTTGAAGAAACGAAGACGACTGCTGGGTTTAGTAAAATTCGCAAACAAATTAAATAAAACGGAGTCGAAATTTATAACCCCAAAGGAAAGATTTAATAACAAAAACAACACTTTAGTATTGGCCCACATTGGAGGCTAATGTCAACACTTTAGTATTGGCCCACATTGGAGGCTAATGTCAACACTTTAGTATTGGCCCACATTGGAGGCTAATGTCAACACTTTAGTATTGGCCCACATTGGAGGCTAATGTCAACACTTTAGCATTGGCCCACATTGGAGGCTAATGTCAACACTTTAGTATTGGCCCACATTGGAGGCTAATGTCAACACTTTAGTATTGGCCCACATTGGAGGCTAATGTCAACCAATGTTAAAAGCCATTTTCAGTAAGGTATTTGAATGTAACGCCAGGCCTGTTTTGATCGTTTTGTGTTAGATTCCTACAATGCTTCACTCGTCAATCATTCACCATGATCAAAATTATTGTCCAGATAGTTAGTTAGTTAGTCTATTATAGTCCCGTCAACAGCTATGGTTATTGTCCAGTCTCCACACATTCTTTTGCAAAGAAACTCAACGGAGAGCATGACAACAGAGGGTCTCAAGAGAAGAAGGCCCACCCCCTTCAATCAAGTGCTACTACACTCTACGCATTCTGAACAGTAGGATCTTTTTTTTAAACTTTGTGTCAGACATATAAGATTATTGCATAGTATAGAATAGCATAGAATAGTATAGTGTGGGACTGCCTCAAGCCTAAGCCTCGCGGCTTATAAACGTCCCTTCATTGACACTGTTTTGTTTGCTTAAAGCATGCCTTTTAAAATTATGATTGTAATTCAATCATCATGTTCAAAAAATAGTTGACTAAAATTTTCATCTTTGTCAAGGAGATTTTTGAAGGTATTTAGTGTTGGTGCTCTTTTTAGGTTAGGTGTTAGTAAATTCCAGAGGTTAACAGCTCGATTACTAAAACAATGTTTACGCTTGTAAGCATTACAACGCTGTATATGTAATTTTCCCTCTTGATTTCTAGTGCTGTTATAAATGGACAGTGTAAAAAGAGAATCAATGCTAATGTTGTCTAAGTTGTTAACACGTCTTCCTTTTAATGAATGAAAGTTTAAATTTTTTAATCTATCTTGGCAATTGAAATCTTTTACATCTTTTAACCATTTTGGTTGCTCTCCTCTGTACCCTTTCAGTGGCTCTGTGTTAAAGCGCTTAAAGCACTGGGCTGCTGAGTGTTGAATATGGTCACCACTGTTGTGTCTGTATATCATGTTATATTTCTGAGAGTCAATATTTTTAAAATTCTTATGAACAATTGTCTTCAACAAAGAATAAGATTTAAATTTCACTCGGGCCGAAACTAAAAGTCACAGTGCCCAACAAAACTTACTTTCACATAACCGTACAACCCCTTATACGATCTTCAAATATCATCCAAAATGAGGTCTAAAAATGGAGGGGTCTTATAAGGGAGATAATTTTAATACTGTACTTACAAAGAAGGGCAGTGTCTCAGAGAAGTAGGTCTAAAAATGGGAGGGAGTCTTATACAGTGGAACCTTCACAAATCAAAAATGAGGTCTTATAAGAGAGGGGTTTTATAAGGGAGGGGTCTTAAAGGGAGGTAATTTTAATACTTACAAAGAAGGGCAATGTCTCAGAGAAGTAGGTCTTATGTGGGAGGAAGTCTTATAATGGGAGGTCCCACTGTAATGGGAGGTCTTATAATGGAGGTTTCACTGTATAAGTAACAATTGCACACGACAAACAACATGCGCTAACATAGTATTTACACAATATAAAAACTTCACAAAACACCAGTGCACACACACAAAATGCATTCTCAGAAAACACATGGATACAACAAAGTAAACAAGCAGTGAGATTCACAGGTTTTTCTTTTATTTCCGATGACAAAATATGTAAGAAATCTTATACAGTATTATTATTATCATCTCAAACACATTCTTTCGTTGGATCCTAAATAATACTGCGCTGTAACATGTTATGACCATTGTTTATTCAGTGATGGGACTTCATGGCACACAAATGCAAATGGTGGTCAATGGGTATGATAACGAAGCCAATGAGTTCAATCTTGACCTGAGACATTCCAATATGGAAAACTCTACACTTACGTATGTCTAAATCTACTTCCATTAATGAAGCAATTGAATTAAAGCCAACGCAGTTCTATCTTGACCCGAGACATTCCAATATGGAAAACTCACTTATGTCGAAACAAACTTCCATTAACGAAGCAATTAAAGTAACTTTGAAACAGATTTACAGACCTGCTCTATGCGCTGCATAATCTGTAAACAATGAGGTTACATAAAATTGTAAGCAAATCATGCACAATGCACAGGTGTAGGTAGTAGAGTGGCACAGAGGTAAAGCGTTCGCCTTGTGTCAAGTAAACCCGAGTTCGAACCTGGGTACAGGGGATTTTTTCTCTCACTTTGCACTAGGTCTTTTGGATGAGACGATAAACGCAGGTCGTGTGTGCCCATGCACTCAGCACACGTTAAACCCAGTGGCAACGAAAAAGTGGTCATTTGGTCAAAATTTACCCCCCCCCCCACCTTCCTCATCAGTCACACAAAAATTGCATACCCCCAAAAACCAAACTGGGTGGCATGCCTCTGGCTGCGACGAGATCTCCAGGTGTGAGCAACCCGAATTTCACAGAGACGCCTCTGTGACTATAAACTACCTAATTACGGTTATAGGGATGTAAAACTGATGTACTGTTTTAACGTAAGGCAATACGGAGAACAAGAAATACTTCATTTTTAACACCCAATCAAGCAAATTTATCAGGGCAAAAAAGGGGAGCATCATTGATAATTATACAACACCGAATACAAAGATAAATTAAAACAAATGAAAATAGCATACTGAGTTGACTTCAACGAACAAATGTGATGCAGCACAGGAAAACGAGGCTAATGTCGTAAATGATCACTTTTGACTTATTCATATTTTCAGAAATGCCAGAGACCACAGATTAACAGGCAAAAAACAGAATTCATCTATCTCTAATAGTTTATTTTTAACAATTTTTCAATCAATCACATCTCTCTCTCTTTCTCTCTCTTGTGGCTGCCCAACTTTAGCCTCCTTTTCCTGTGCTGCATCACAAATTGTGAAAGATACATTGTAAATAAGAATATTGCTTGCCTTGGGTAGGCTTATATGTATGTATCTCTTCTGTTTATGAAAATGAAAGAAACTAAACAAAATGTTATTCTCTTCTCAAGGGTAAATGGTTTGTTTAAGTTTTTATTGTAAATACAGTCAAATCTTTTTTCAAAAAAGAGGGAAAAAAGGGAAAATAAAAACCATTAGTAGGGGACTATAAACCATTAGTAGACTCCTGTGATAGAATGGGGCAGAGAACAGTAACTGTTCTTCTTCTTCTGCGTTCCCAGGCCATATGGCCATAATGGGTAAGGTACGCATGAGTCTAGTTTTCAGTTTTCACTGGTCTCCCTCCCTGCTGCATACAGCCGACACATTCCGATTTTGGACGAGCTCAAAGGAGAAAAATTATTTGGATTTATACCCCAAAAAAGGCAGGAGAATGGGCCAATAAGTCAGAAAGATAGTAGATGATATAAAGCAAAGGGAAAAGGCAGAGTCAAAGAGAGTGGCAGATTAGAGGAAGTTACGAGCACAGAACTTCCAGAAGGTGGGGGAACTATTTTTTACGAAAGACCCCCCCCCCCCCCCCCCCCCCCCCCCCCCCCCCCCCCCCCCCCCCCCCCCAGTATCCCTACGAGGAGAGAACAGTTCAAGAGGTGAAACTATGTTCTTTTGAAAAGCACGGCCCTCATGAAAGAAAGAAAAATATATCGGTTAAGTTCGCATTGAAAATGTTCACTGAGATTGTGAAGCAGTAGCACCATTCTGTTGTTCTTGGGAAAGGGATAGGGATAGGATCAGCCTAGGATTACATTTCCATAAAACTGAAAGAACCAGACTTTGAGATTGAGGGTCGTAAACATGAAGGGGTGGGGTTGGGGGGGTGTCTAAAACACAACTTTTCCAAGATCAGTTCAAGAGGCAAAACTATGACCTTCTGAAACAACACAGCCTTCATTGCTTAAAAATAATAATAATAATAATAGTAGTACATTTACATAGAGCGCTTTGCCTCAAATGAGCCCAAAGCGCTTTACAATCAATTAATCATTAACAAGTAGATAACAAAAATAGTATTTAAGAATGACACAAACCAGCAACAACGCATACAAAAGCAACTCTCTCTCCCTCCCACACACACATTTATCGACACATAAGAAACAAAACATATCTCCACAGCTCCTCAAACAATCATACTCTGACCTACAAGAGTCAAAACTTAAAACAAAACAAAAACAAGGCTGAAAAATGAACCCAAGCTCCCTCGCATGCTTATCTGTTTTTGGGCATTCAGACGGACATTTCGCGGACGAAACAAAAACAATAGTTCTTGCCGCATTGCTTCGGAACTAACAAATTCCATGGCTGCATGCAGTGACCAAAACGTTTGCCTGAACTTTCTTGCCGAAAATCAATGTACAAAAGAATAATATCATGTTAAAGAGCCCTTTCTTCAGGCACTCAGCTGCCTGAAGCAACATCAAATTGCCTGAATTCAGGCATACTCACATGCACCCCTGACATTCTGACAAGCTAGTCTATCATCACAAACTGATCAAAGCAGTTTGCAATCAATTTTGTCATTCTCAATCAGCTTTAACCCTTTCGTCGCCAGCCATTTTTCAGCCAAAAAATACCATTAAACTTAACTGGGTAAAAAACCCACAAATCTGCAATATTGCGAATTCTTCTGTGACATATATATATAACATTAGGCCTATCCTTACCTCCCAAAATTAAGAAAATAGGGTATTTGGATAACAGGCCCTGATTTGATGCCTCTTAGTGACATGGGTGTTAAACCATTGTGGTGCTAATATGCGACATTGGCGGTGAAAGGGTTAAATGTTAACCCCCCCACCCCACCCATCTCTCTCTCAGTCATCTGTCTTACTGTCTCTCTCTCTGCAAACTGTTTTTGAGATCTATCCAAAGAACATCACAGGCAGTTATGGATGAAGGCACTGGATGGGAGTAACATGATAGCAATTCTTTTGCATTTAAGTATTATAATTTTTTTCTTCATACTCAGTACAGTATCTTACATGAACTTGTGCACCATTTTCTCCTGGTAGTCGTTACATTCTCACGAGATAAAAGTCTTGACCTATGTCAAATTAACACATGCAATGAAAGCCACTTTTGAGTAAAAAAGAAACACTCTTTTTTTTATGATTCTTTCAAGAAAAAAAAATCTTCTTCAAGAAACACATTAATATGATTTTCTATAATTAAACCATACATTATTGCCACTGATTGAAAGGTCTTGCATGTGATGTCTATCAGCTCTCAACAAAACTGCATAAAACATGATGAAATATGAAATTAAACACACACCAATTGTACAGTGAAATTCCAACAATAAAAACAGCACACATTCACCTGAAGAAAAAAAAAAGTCTTTAGATCACATTTCTAAAATATCTGAGATTATAATCAAAAAACAAAACTGAAAACAACACTGATAGCAAAAATGTACAACAGTTATTCAGGCACTGAAATATCTAATTCTTGATTAAAAGTGTAGGTACGCTTTACAGAAGTACCTTTATTGGTCGATGTCATATTAACCCTCTTGCATTTATTCCGACCAAAACCGGCCAGCTGGAAGTTGCCTCTGCGTATTCAAGCCGCCCATAGCTTGCCCCCACTCTGATACCCCCTCTGATAGCATTTTCATCACGCACTAAGTCCTGGCTTGTTACACACACACTATGAAGAAGCTTCTCACTTGCAGTGATGTGATAGTAACTGTATGGCGCTCTGTGTGCCTCAAAAGACAAATTTTCCCGAAAATGTGTGAAAGAATCTGAACACTACAAGAAGTTTTTTCCCGCAACAAATTTGAATGCAAGAGGGTTAATTAATTGTACAATATGTATGGTATTTTCCTGAGAAAGAAGTGATTTTATCTACCATTTCAGCTAAAATCATCAAGATGAGAATTCATGCACATGCTTTTGAGGAATATGCTCAGATCGCCTTTCAAACACACTCATACTCCCCGCACTAAAGAGTTGTTCTCTCACATTTAACACAAATGAATAAGACACTTGACACACTGAACTGTCAACATAACAAGGTGACAAGATAAGGCACTGAAAGATTGATGAACAGAAGCACCATATAACGTGACTAATTAATTAGTTCAGAAAAAAATCATAAACTTTAGGATAAAAAAACAAACAAAGTAAACAAAACATACAACTCTCACTCACTTAAAATCTTACCACCCCCCCCCCCCCAAAAAAAAAATCTTACATAATTAATGGGATGAAATGTGAACGATTTCAATGATTATTGCCACTCTTTGATGAAAACCATTAAAAAGTAATATTGATCACCACAATTAAGAATTTAAGCCTGTTCTTTTAATCTACTTAAGGATCACTTTATACCTCACAACATTTGAGATCTTTGACAGTGATTCTTAATTGCACCAATTAATTATATGTACATGTATTTGAATGTACTAAAAATGTGTAGATATTGCAGTTTTAACAACGATAAATGCAGGCAGATGAAACACACACACACCAAGCAGGCAGGAAAAAACCTCAACACCAAAACACATGCGCAGTCCAAGCACACACATACAGTGATACACTGCTGTTTTTCCCTCAAACGCTAAAACTGGAAACATGCCACATGCACATTCACACACATGTTTTTTTGGTGTTTTAAACAAATTTGCATATAATTGATGAAATTCACAAACCTATGTATCTCGATTTTGGTAGTTTTGAGAAAAACGAAAAGACTTAAAAAAATAACTGCATTGATTTACCACAATGTATTAACTATGATGAATATGTTGTTCAAGACATTGCAAGTTTAGTCCAGAATAATGTTAACATTACTTTTTGCTATGTTCTTAAATATAAAAAAAATAAAATGAAAATACAAGATTTTTGTCCTTAAGTATTATCTGAATTTGGGACTTAAGAGTGTTTCTTCTATTTACACAATCTCGTTTACCCCAGATAGAAAGTCGTTAGAGATACAAGCTTTTGGTGGAATGCCACGTGGCAGGAAAAATGAGAGAGCTGACTATGTATTTAACTCAAACCACCAAAAAATCAAGATACGAGGTTTGTAAATTTCACCAACAATATTACATTCATAGCTGGCATACATCTTTGGTTGAAATCTTGCGCATACCTAGTTGAAGAAAAAGCATCATATATTTCGTCTAAGGGTGAGCACTTGAAACATAACAAACTAAATCCTAACAATTCTTAGCCAGTAGATCACAAAGTCTATCTTTAGCACTCACCCTTTTTTAATTATAATATAGCAAATACCAATGCCTAATTATAGGTGTTCATCTCATCTTTTGTATTGATGAAGAATAGTAAGCTGTTTCTGTAACCCTAACAACAATTGGAGGGAAAATTACTGTACTTGGCTCTGTGAAAAGAAAGCACTTGGAACACATGGGGAAATGTACGTGTGTGTGTGTGTGCATAGATCTATGACCTGCAGAAGCAAACTGTAAACAAACATCAGGGGAAAAAATGAAAGAAATAATAAGCGAATGTTTCCTAAATTAAATGCAAGATCACAAATCAACATTGATTAAGTCTTCAGTTCTTATTTTATATAAAAAAAAGTTAAACTAAGTGTGTGTGTGAGAGAGAGAGAGAGAGAGAGAGAGAGAGAGAGAGAGGGAGGGTGAGAATAAATAAATTCCTATATATATTATACACTATTTACAAAGAGTATTTTTGTTACCAAAAAAACCCTTTTCCATTAACTTAAATTTTTTCCCCCTACAAAGTCTGAACAGGTTTTTTCTCTCCACCACTTACTTATAAATCATGTACTATTAACGTTTTTGAATCGCCTTGGCATAAGGCTGTGTCAGACCAATTGACATTTAAAGCTAGAACACCAAGGCTACATCAAAATGTTATACTCTGCATAGTTACACAGGGATTATCTTTAGCCATGGCAAGCTCATCAGTCCAAAATCCTCTGAAGTCGGAGTGTGGCTGCCCATGTGGCAGGGTAATAAAAAACGGTCACACATGTAATGTTCTCATCCCTAGCTGGTGCATTTGTTCCATAGTGTTCAAATGCTTCGGCTGTTGGGATGAACCCTGGAGTCTTTAAGCCAGGGTACGGCAACAACAACGATGTCTTTGACGAAACTTCTTCATTTTGAATTTAATCAAGAACAAAACACAACGTCTGATCTTTTCTTCCCTTTGTCATTCAATGAATTGATTTAAAATCATTATTAAAAAATAATTTAAAAAAAGTCACAATGTGAATTTAACAGTAAGAATTACTAAGATGCTTTCTTAAGCAAAGGGAAAAGAATCAAGCAAAATTCATGGACATAAGTTTGTCCACTTTGCTCTATGATATGTAGTCTGTGTTACAAAGTGATAGTGACACATATTTCCAAGCACCAGATGAGATGCACAAAGAATGGAAATTCATAATTATTTTATTTAACCGACATTATTTTGGACAAAAGTAGATTAGGATAACTGCTACTGATCATTATCTGATTGAAAAACTTGCGTAGTACTGGGAAAAGGATTGCTTGGTTTAAAGTGAAGGAAGCAAGTTCCAGGAAAGGACAGCAATACTCACTAATATTGCCCTGGGGGCAGGTGGACAATTCGTTTTACAACGAATTTTACATACTATGTTAGTATGTATATAAGTATTCTTCATTTTTAGCCAGTCGTCTTACTCAATACATACAGCAATCAGTTTTGGCCGGAAATGATGCTTTTGAAAGGTCAGGTCTCTTGTGAGGCAGTTTTTGACTCCTGCGATCAAATCATTGGCGATCAAAAAACTTTTGGGCGAGACTTTTTTCTCTCAACTGCACTTGGATAGAAGAAAAATGGGAAAATCAAAGCCTTTTTCCATTTTCAAGATTGAATTTTGATTCAATGTTCCTCTCATAAGGTTCAGAAAGTATAATGGTTAAAATATTTAGTAAATGACCGACAAGTATGCAGTTCTATCAGAAATATGAAGTTAACTCATAAAACATATATTAAAAGTCTGAATGCGGTCAGGATATATGACAACCATGCACATTAAAAAAGGGACGGTTATTATCAAGTACTGGCATGTTGACGACAAGAACAACAAACAAATGAGTTACGCATATCAGTTTTAATATACTGAAAGTCAAAAGAAACGCAAGTTTGACACTTGCATAAAGGTTTGCCAAAGTTTATGCGTATCGGTTCTGTAAAAAAAAAAAAAAAAGATTCTCATGAGTCACCAATGTGTCTGGCATGTGTCAAGGGAAAATCATGTGCATGGCTTAATAATGGCGCCCGCTTTGCTGTTCTGAAGTCGGATAAGGTTTTCCTCATGTGCAGCATGAAGCAGGAAGATCTTGTTGTTGCTAACAGTTTAATACTCACTAGCAATTAAACACGATGCTTGTATGCTACCAGTACCAGACAGCCCGCATTTTATCAGTAGAAAGATGCCAAGACTTAACCCTACTGATCAGGAAAGAGCGATCGGACAACTGCAACTGGGAAACCGACCAAGTGGTGTCGGTAATGCTCTTGGACAAGTTGGAGTGGCAATATCCACGATCTGTCATCTGTGGGGTCGGTTTCAAGCCACTGGATGGAGCTAGAAGCGGAAGACCTCGTGTAACAACTGTGAGACAGGACAGGCAGATCTACCACCAGCACCTGTGCCAACCGGCTTACCCGGCAACTCAAATGAATAATCAGTGATACAAGACTCATTGTAGTTTGTACACATTTTCTGTGAAATCGATCAAATCAAATTTGTTAATTTGTTAAAAAAGCAATTTGAGTCATGATTCCTTTACTTGCGTTTCTTTTGGCTTTCAGTGTCTATCTATTTCTGTGCCCCAAGACGGGACTGACTCAGTTGAAAGTCAGCGCCTGTCCCTGCACCCCCTCCACACACGCCTTGACATGACACACACTGCACGGACTAGATTCGTGGAAATCAGAGTCGCCCGAGTCCAGCTCATTGGAATCCTGCTCAACGCAGTCGTGCCCACCAAAAGAACCCTCCTCCTCTGAGTCCTGCTCACAGCCCGAGTCGTCATCATTATCAACATCATCGCTGTTGTCTTTGTCACTGAAATATCCCCCACTACTGTCTGTGCGCGTAGCAACAGCCGGGACAGCGGGACATTGAGCTACAGAGGAATTTTGTTGCCCGACTTCTTCAGGCGTCGACGAGTCCAACACAGTGTTGAGATACAAGTCCTGTTTTACATGATTCGACTCGCAGACACTTTCAGAATGCTCTGCATCTTCGTGCGAGTGTGTTTCCTGCCTAGCACCACTGTCTCTGAGATCTGCGCAACTGGAAGACGAATCTGACCCATCACCCGTAACGGAATCGTTATCGACAAAGTCCTCCTCTTCATCGGAGTAGTCGCAATCGGATGCTGAAGCGTCTACACCGGATTGACGACACAGCTGTGTCTGTGCAGTCGTCGAGGCAATGTTCGGTTCGCCGCTCTCTTCCTTGATGGTGTAGAGGCGGTAGTCGGGACAGAAGGCGTCGTAGGGCGTGACAAACACTTTGGGGAAGTAGGCTTTGTTGATGGTGTGGGACCCTCCTCCCTGTGGTCGGCGGGCGTGGGCCTCCAGCAACTCACCGACTTCGTGCAGCTCTGAATCCAGAACCTGGTGGGACAGAGTGAATCAGCACTGATCAGAACTTGATAAGTTTCGATGCTTATTAGTGTGTGTGTGTGTGTGCGTGTGCGTGTGCGCATGCATGTTTGCGAGTGCGAGAACACGAATGAAGCCTAAGGTACATGTTTGTTGCCATGTATCCCTGTACCAATAAAATATAACTCGGAAATAAAAAAAAGAGTAACCTGGATCACTATCACTATTTTTTCTGTTAGTTGTTTTCTTTTCTTTTAAAGATACTGTATCTGATCTATAATTATCGGTAAGTTGCTTCTAAAATATGCTACGCATACATTTTTTAGTATGACACATTGACAGAGGTTCCTCTAGCCTACCAAAAGTTTCGGTGGACAGTACCGGCAACAGGAAAATATTCCGGTACTGGCCATCACACAGCCGGTGCAATCAAACTTCGCTGTGCAGAAAATATCTGTACATAGATCTATGCGATCGTAATGCGTCATTGTATGTTGCCTTTTAAGACTGAGTTACGTCACTTTTGTGATGTTGTCGTCATCATCAGACAAACAGAACGACAGAAAGACGTCAGAGGGGGGTATACAGATAAGAAACCGGAGAGCAGAGAGCGGGAAGCCCACAAGCGGGAACACAACCTTGCTATTTACGTAAGCATGACGCAAAACTTTTATCACGCATCTGCCTGACGTAGGTGTGTGACGCAGGGTCTTTCCTTACCAGCTCGAAAGAAAGTCTCAGGTACCGGTACGCGATACTGATGACATTAATTTTTTATCGGTACTAGACCAAAAAATATCGGTAAAAATCGGCATATGATCTCAATCTGTCATCCATGATACCATTAAGAAAAAGGGTTGAAAAAGAAATAATGATCAGTTCATTTTAGTTGTAATGTAACCATGAAATATACACTCAATCTGTCATCCATGATACCATTAAGAAAAAGGGTTGAAAAAGAAATAAGAATGATCAGTTCATTTTAGTTGTAATGTAACCATGAAATATACAACAAAGAAAGGTCTACAAAACAAGCAGAAACCCTTCAAACATTACCTTCACCAAGTCCTGCAAAGCGACGACAGCCCGAGACACGTTGGCCCCACTCTGTCGCAGAGTGTAATCCAGGGCCCCCACAGCTAGAGCAGCGGGCTGCAAAATCAAATTAAGGATCATATTTTTGTTGATGTCGTACCCTGGCTAAAATACTCCAGGGATCATCCCAACAGCCGAAGGGCTGCAAAATCAAATTAAGGATCATATTGTTGTTGATGTCGTACCCTGGCTAAAATACTCCAGGGATCATCCCAACAGCCGAAGGGCTGCAAAATCAAATTAAGGATCATATTGTTGTTGATGTCGTACCCTGGCTAAAATACTCCAGGGATCATCCCAACAGCCGAAGGGCTGCAAAATCAAATTAAGGATCATATTGTTGTTGATGTCGTACCCTGGCTAAAATACTCCAGGGATCATCCCAACAGCCGAAGGGCTGCAAAATCAAAATTAAGGATCATATTGTTGTTGATGTCGTACCCTGGCTAAAATACTCCAGGGATCATCCCAACAGCCGAAGCACTTGAACACTATGGTACAAATGCACCAGCTAGGGATGCGAACATTACGTGTGTGACTGTTTTTGATTACACGTAGAATGGAAAAGATTTCGTATTTCCCCTAATCCGTAAATGTTTACCCTTCTTTCTTTTAATTGTTTACGGATTGCGCATGCGGTTTCCGCATGAACTGTGTACGAGACCTACCTCTGAATTTCACCAATCAAGAATGATTGATAGTACTTTCTGGCATGAAACCCTCGAAAAACGGCTATTATTTGTAATGTCTATATTACTTTTTGTTTAACCCAATGACTCCCAACCATTCGAACCGGGAATCGATCCCAGTTCCCGAGAGAGAGGAATTAACTCCGAACGTCACACCAAATCTTTTCATTAAAAAAATCACCCAGAATAAAGTCCAACTCACATTTCATTTCTGAAACTGAAAGATGCAAGCAATGATGATATTATTATTCCAAAGCTAACACACTGTCACACAACAAACCATGAATTGGAATAAAAAAAATCCGTAATGGCGCTCTGAGCATCGCGCCGAGTCAATACTGCGTCACGTCACGCGGAAAGAAGAAAAAAATTGGGGGTCACTTCGAAAAATCCGTTCAAAAAGACTAGTGGGTGCTTTCCCTTGCTGTAAGAACCAAAAACGGTCCAGCGAGACTGAGGTAAAGGAAGAACTAACTTAGTATATTGCATTGTGGGTAGGGAGAAAGTGAAAGTGAACGTACTAGACCTGGCGTTCAGCGGGCGCAATCGGCGCATGAGTTGACAAAATTCAGTTGAATTTGGCGTCTGTGTCCTAGAGAGGGTTAACAACAGGCATGACACTGAAGGAAAAGCATTGGGATTCAGAAGATGTTGCCTCATTGTGTGGTCATGGGGTAAAGCGCCCTTTATGGTGACCAGGGGGTAATTCCCCTTGAAGATGAATATATAAAACAACTATTAAAGAACGGGGAAAAGGGCATCTCCTCAAGCTTAAAACGCTATCTGACATTTGTTTTTCTACATTCATTTTTCTCTGAATTCAGAAATTTTTTCAAAAATTACCATGCCGCCTGAACATACTGCCCAGGGACCCCCATTTGGGGGTCTATGAAGTATTACATTCTAAAGGACCCTCTAAAAGAATGTGCTGGGGGTCCCAGGGATGCACTATAAATATTCTTTTTAGCATTTGCAATGCCACTGGGACCCTGTATCCCGCCTCTAGGACCCTCTATGCTGTAAGTGAAGGAGTCCCTGGGACCCCCTGTTTTGCGGGACGATTGGGAGCCCTGCTGCCACTGGCAACGAAACGAAACCTAAACCAACCTTGAGCGCGAAAGAAAACTCCTTGAGGAGCAAGCACTCTGCAGCGGTCACCGCTTGCTCGAACAGAAGCGAGGACGACAACGACTCGACACCTGGTAGTGGACCCTGGGAGGTGGCGATGAGCTGGGCGAGGCGGGGCAGGAAGTGGAGGTAGGTGCAGCGGGGCAGGTCCCAGCCCAGGACCTGCAGCACCTTCTCCTCCATGCGCCTCAGGTCCACCTCCTTCCACTGCTTGTAGTGCAGGTTGGCCAGCTCCCACAGGGAGGGGTGGTGCTGCGGGGGGGCAACAACAATCAGACTGTTTGTGAAAGCGCATCAGGACTGTCTGAAGTGTGTTTTTGTATAAACCATGCTGCAGCATTTTTCAGCGTTTTTGCATCTGAAGTCCCTTTAATCCTCTGAAAACTGTAGTCAAAAAAAGTCAACAAGGGCCCAGACTGTTGGTTCCCTTGGAAATGACACAATTTAGTAAGAAATCATTTTAAATGCTATTTGACAAAAAAGATCTGTCATGAAAAAAAAGGCAAAAACCTCTGTCACCAGAACCAAAGCATCTGACAATACTGATGCCTGAAATATAATATGATAGTGCAGACCTGCCTACCCCCAATTTCTTTTTTAGGTACTCCACGAAATAAAATTCCGTACTTTTTCTCAAAATTCTGTATTTTGCAAGGAGACCCAAAAATGGAACATTACAGAACATTAAACTGCCATGCGAAAAACACGGTGATTTTGACCGATCTTAGAAGACCTTAAGTTCAAATTTTTGCCGTATTAATTTTCCATTTACCGTACTGCAGTACTGGGGCTCAAAATCGTGTACAAAATACGGAAAAATTGTTTTTGCCACATTTTGTGAGTACACTCAAAAGATGCAGCTAACATACTTAAAATACTCTCAGCTGTGTAAAGAGTCCAAAACGAGAGGACAGTCAAGAAGCCGCAAGGCCTAATGTCCTAACCTGAACATTTCGTAGGAGCAACAGAAAGTGAAATGACAGACTGAATGTACCAGTTACAGTAATACTGCATGAAAAACCAGGCAATCATGACATTGTGAGGCACAATTTGAGATCTTGCACTTAAAAGATGGAGTTAAGATTTCTTATACATGTATATATATATGTTAAAAAACAACAACCAGGAGTTGAATATCTTCAGTAGTTGTGACTTTACACTTACAGTCGTTTGAAGTTTGGCATCACAGAAGCGATTTTTATTTCTTTCAGAATCAAATCTGAAGTGAAGCAGAGATCTAAATTATATAGTCTACTACTCATAATGTGTACAGTAACCAGTCTATTTAGTTGAGTAGAATATATCTATCACATAATTCTAAAAAGCAAGTAACCCATTTGCTGTAACATTGCATGCTCCATATCACATGGCTCCTTCTACCCCCGCCCCCAATCCCACCCCACCCTCCAGCATTTCATGTTGCCATACTACATGGCTGATTCTACACCCATTCTCCCATCCACCCCCCCCCACCCCCATCAACCTGAATTTCACAAATCAAAACTGTGTTACTCTGCTTGCGACCCAACATCTGGCTGCGATAAAGAAAGAACAAGATATTAGTCATAATGCTTGCTCCAATAACAAAGATAAGACAATCCTTCCTGTCCTGTTCAACCTGGTTGAGTCATTTCCTCTGATTGTTATTCCAGAAGGGCACCAAAGAATGCCTTATCTTGGTCTCATCATTCATAGAGTGGATCATCGGCATGCAACAGTCTGCACATTTTAATCTCTTAGTTTACTATCTCGAACACGGGTTAAACCACGTGCAGCGGAGTTTTGCCTGTGTGTGCACGTGCACATAGTATGTATGTGCTGTATTGTGTGAACGTGCGTGCGAGCATGCATAATCTTCTTAATGAAGTATCTTTAAATTCAATGTAGCAGATCTACGATACTCACTTCATCTTCCACCCATTTGCTGCCGATGATGAAGCAAGCAGCAGAGAAGCAGCTGAGATACTTCCAAGGGATCTGAAGAAACAACAACAAACAAATCAAATTAAATACATGTGACTCAGACTCCTTCATTCAGGCTATATTGAAAAGCAGACCAGCGCATATGTGTTTAAAAACAACTGCAGCTAACACTGTGTGTAAGTGTGCGTGGAGGGGGCATGGATGTGTCTGTGTGCGTGTGTGTTGACATTGAAAATATATTTTATTCTTTATGCCTAGTATGATATCTGTGTTTAAATGCTATTCATTGTATTTAGTCCTTATCTACAATGTTCACTGCATATGTGTATTCATACTGTATGTGTATTCATTGTCATGTCATGTTTCTTTATTGTCCATTGGCATTGCACAACGCACATGGAAACTCGTCTTCCACCATGTAAAAATAAAAATATTAAATAAAAGTATGAAACATAAATTTACATTAACAAAATATGTAACTCTCACACCACACCCAATCATTCATCCGCTCTCTTGTCACTCATGCAACCCACCACCACTTCCGCCTTCATTTTTCACCCTTTCTTTTCTTTTTTCGTCCCTTTCCTCCTCTTTTCTTTGTTCCTTTTCACCCCCCCCCCCCCCCCCCTTTTTGTGTGCAGAAAAACCCGGTTATAAGAAAATTGAAGGGAGATAATTTTTTGTTTTCTTATATCCGATACTCGGATATAAGAAAACATTTTGAATTTGTTTTCTTATAACCGATTTGAATGGAAAAAAAAGGGGAAAAATAAAAGAGAAAAAAATAAAATAAAAGACAAACAGAAACATAAAACGAAGAGAAAATGCTTTTACCTAATTTGGTGCATGAAAAAAAGGCAAAACAAAGGAGGAAAAAAAGAAAGAACGGAAAAGAAATTTAAAAACAAAAATGAAGGCAGATGTGATGTGAGTTGCATGATGAGCGAGCAAGATAGCGGAGAGCAGATGAATGAGTGGGTGTGGTGTGAGAGTAACATATTTGTTTAAATGTAAATTTATGTTTCTTGTTTTTAATCAATATTCTAATTTGGATGTATAACTCATTTTACACAGTGGAAAACAATTTTGTATTTGCGTTTGTACAATGCCAATGGACTATAAAGAAACTTGCGACCTATATAGTATTACTCATGTTTTACATCATAAAATCAAAATACAGCAAAACTTGGTTATAAGAAAATCGAAGGGAGATCATTTTTTGCTTATTACCATATTCGAGTTTTCTTATATCCGAAACAAAATGAAGAGAACATCCTTTTTCCTAATTTGATGCATTTCTTGCATCATAAAATCAAAATCATCTACTAAGAAGAAGATTTAAAGGTGCCTACAACCACTCAAACTAACAAGCTTTTTTTTCCTTTTCACTGTTATCAAATACGTACCCCTTCACCTTTCTTGTACTGAACTATTACCATTTACTGTCCACCCATGCAGCTTTTTATCAATCGTTTGCTTTTGTTTATGTGGATTTTCGTCCACATATTCAGTTATTTGTATTTATCTTCTTAAAGAAATGGATTGCCTTTTCCTCTCTGCCATTGCTGCTGAAAATAAAAGGATGGACAGTCTCTCTACCACCAACACAAAAGTACAGGCACTCATATTTTTTTCTTCTGCTCAACATTTATTTTGCACAGAATACTGAAGGAAAGTATAGAATAAAGGAACAAAAACAACTCAATTAGTCTTGCAATCAAGTGCCTGTACTGTTTAGACTGTCTGTGACGCAACTGGTATGAGGTAAACTTTCCCTTTTTGGAACGACTTCAATTTTCTCAGGTCCAACTCACTTTAAAGACACACTGACCCAACATGATTATGTGAGGGAAAGAAATATGAATTCAGAAAACCTCCTCAAGCTACCGTATTTTACAGACTATAACTAGTATAAGGCGGTACTTTTTTTTTCCTAGACTGAGACCCCTGCACTCCTACTCCTAGGCTGTTGGCAAGAGTTGACGATCAAAGAAAAATATGTCAAATGGTTCTCTGGGTCTGCCATTCGTGAATGTTATACATGGATTAGAGGCGGACGTACAGACAGATGGAGTAAAGCAAAAGACAATAATTGTGACTTACATTGACTTTCATCAGGGCAGAATCCATGATGGCCACAGAGACGGCAAAGACCGCCGGTGACGTGTCGTCAAAGAACCGACACAGGGCATGGATTTGCTTGGCACACTCTCTACGCTGTCCACACTTCGTCTGTTGTGCTCCCGAGGAAAGCTGAAACCATGAAACCAACCATTTATAAAAATGACGTTAATTGTATCAACAAATATATCTTGCCATGAAAGATATTAAAAAGAAAACCTGTTTCGCTTATGAGCGTAAAAACTAAAGGAGAGTTTGGTGAGAAAAGCAAAACTTTGGTGTCTAACAAAGGGACACGACGAGAGAACTCGAACTGTTTAATGAGGATAAGTAACAATACTTCTTTTCATCAGGTCCTCTAAAAATATATATTAAAAAACAAAACATTTAATATGAATAAACAAACAAGTAGATCAATCAATCAATCATCAATAATCAACTACTACGCAAAAACAAATTATGTAATGGTTCACATGTAAAGAGAGAGAGAGAGAGAGAGAGAGAGAGAGAGAGAGAGAGAGAGAGAGAGAGAGAGAGAGAGAGAGAGAGAGAGAGAGAGAGAGAGAGAGAGTAAAACTAGAAATGATGAATGAGATTTTAATCCATAAAGCTAATCATATGTTTAAGGAAAAATAGTGTGTGTGTGTGTGTCACAGTACGTGTGTGTGTGTGTGTGTATGTGTGCGTGTGCGTGTAAAATGTGGCAAGGGTGGATGAACATAAAAGACAGGTTTTAGATAAGTCACAGCTTTTGAAAGGACTGAACAGCATTAATTTATATATGATGTAATTGGTAATTCATAGTAATTTGTAAATAATTGCAAATTCTGCACTCTGAGAATATCAGATGTCTGTCAGTCTGTACAACTTGGCAACAGCTGGGATACTTTAGAAAGGCATTGTTTTTAAACTAATTAAAGTAACTATGTGTGAAAGAGAGAGAGAGAGAGAGAGAGAGAGAGAGAGAGAGAGAGAGAGAGAGGATAATGAAATCACAGATTTACTTAAAGTTTCAACTAACAAAGTGAACACGCAAAGTGGACCCCCCTCCCCCCCATATCTCTAAAAACACACACCTTAAATTTAAATATTTGGAAATCTGTTTTCAAAACAGTTATGAGGCTTAACTTAGAAAGACAGAGCGGGGAAAATGTATGCCATTATGGCAGGCGACATTTAATTTTGCACATTCAAGGAACGTTTGAAGAAGTACTGTACACGTTCTTTCAATTGTGTTGACAGTAACAGTTTAACACACATCTCCCATGGCAATTATACTTATAGATCAATCTCCTTTGCAGTACCCCGGGCTTTCCTTTAGCCCTGAACTGGTAGGACTCTCAATGATTAATTATACAGTGGGAGTCATTTATTTAAATGAATAATGAACATGGCGTGACCAATTAAAATATGAACCTCCCGAGTCATCCTCTTGGCTCCATTAGTGTCATTACTACCAAAGAGCTGTCATTTCCAGGATACCGATGTCAGCTGATCAAAGCGTTTTAAATATTCATGAGCAGTTCAAGAGTTGAAAGCAATGCAGTGACCTAGTAGCTAAGTAGGTCTTTTTTTTTTGTAGTAGGCCTAACCGCAGTGGGCCAAAGCTGAAAGTTGTGGGACTACTTACAAACATGTTTTTGTAGTGTTGCAGACGACACTCTTACTGCTGGCCTACATTGCAATGTTTTTCGACCTTTGCCCCACAGCCAAATGGCAAAGTAGGTCAAGCATCGCTTTGTGCTTGTGAGCGTTGAAGCAAAGCCAAGCTAGAAAAGGGTGTGGCATGGTAGCACAAAGAAGAACGCTAATGTTTAGCTTTTGAGTTTTGGGGGGGGGGGGGGGGGGGGGGGGGGGGGGGGGGGGGGGGGGGGGGGGGGGGGGAGGGAGGGAGGGAGGGGGAGAGAGAGAGAGAGCACAAAATATGCACGCATAACTTATTATCTGTGGACTGAAGTGAACTTCTTCACCCCACAAAAAAACAAAACAAGCATACAATTACAATTGTTACAACATAACCTTAGAAGGTAAACAAATCATTGAATATAATAAACAATCCTGAACTTTCACAAGCAGTCATTTTGGTAAAC
>JAGGCT020001088.1:0-25000 GCA_017654935.2 Phymorhynchus buccinoides
TGGAAAACATGAAGAGGATTAGTTAATCTTTCTGTCTGTCATGCCTCTTCATCCCATACACATACACCTCTACACTTGCACACATTTTGCCTTTGATCTGTACACACCCATATCCCCAAAAACAAAGAGAGTCCCATCTTCTCTAAAACTGGAACTTGAAAATGAGGACCTTTTTCCCGTACACACCCATATCCCCAATCAAAAAGAGTCCCAACTTCTCTAAAACTGGAACTTGAAAATGAGGACCTTCTTCCTGTACATATCCCCAATCAAAAAGAGTCCCAACTTCTCTAAAACTGGAATTTGAAAATGAGGACTTTTTGTTTCCCCTGTACACACTCGTATCCCCAATCAAAAAGAATCCCAACTTCTCTAGTACTGGAATTCTGAAAATGAGGACTTTTTTCCTGTGCACATCCAAACAAAAGAAGTCAGAACTCCTCTAAAACTACAAGTTGTTCTTTCTTCTTTTTTGGTCGATCACCTACTACAAGGTGTAAATCCTGAGTGCATTGATGTCCGGTTTCAGATCCACTATCTGATGATGAGGAGCTTCCCCTACCTGCTGACACACCTGAAGGACATGAGCCCCTCGCGGTTCCTGGCCCTCCACACCCGCAAGCTGCTGTCGCTGCTGTGTCATGCGGACATGGCCGGCACGCGGCCCTCTGTGGCCGCCCTGGCCCTGGTCAGCCTGGAGCTGGAGCAGATCATCCCCCAGCACTGGCTCCGGCTGAACCTCATGATGCAGACCGTCATCCAGGTTAGTGGCTCGTGCGTCACTCATCAGTCAGGGCTCCCAATCGTCCCGCAAAACAAGGGGTCCCAGGGACTCCCTCGCTTACAGTATAGAGGGTCCTAGAGGTGGGATAGAGGGTCCTAGTGGCATCCTAGTGCGAATGCTAAAAAGAATTGTTCTAGTGCATCCCTGCGGACCCCCTGCACATTCTTTTAGAGGGTCCTTTAGAATTTGAGTGCTTCATAGACTCCCAAATGGGGGTCCCTGGGAGCCCTGATCAGTTATGGTTGAGGATATCGTGAGCGATGCCTATGAAATATGGTTGTTGTTGTTGTGTTCCCTGGCTTAAACTCAGGAATTATCCCAACAGCCGAAGCAATTGAACGCTATGGTACAAATGCACCAGCTAGGGATGAGAACAGTACGTGTGTGGCCATTTTTGATTATCCCGCCACGTGGGCAGCCACACTCCGACTTCGGAGGATGCCTATGGAATGAAACGCGATCTCTACAGATTTAGAGCTTAGAGTTTCTCCAGAGTTATTATCGTGTGAAATTGTTCTTTGCCATTCATTATTAGGGAGTAGCAAGGGGATGGTAACAGTAGGCGTGTGACGGCATGTCGTCATGATATCAACATTTCTTGTGTCCTGGTACAGTGGTTGTCTTTTTTAACTGTTGAGGCTAGCTTAACAGAGAAAGTGTTCATGAATAATAAAGCTTTATTTGGACTTTTCTCGTTTGTGAATGCAAACTGTTTGAACAACAAAACATGTTTATTTTAAACCAATGTCTCCATTTTAATGCCAACACTGAAACAATGGGGCCTGGGGAGGGCAAGACAAATCAACAAACATAGAGCTCTGTTCATCACTAAAAGACACAACTACTATCAAGACGCCTACATTACCTATTCATGTACAGCAGAACCTCCCTCATAAGACCTCACATTGCAAGACTCCCTCCCACTTAAGATCTACGACGGACGATATAGGGATTTTCAAGCATTTTAACGTGAGTATTCGTCGTATTGACGACTCGTGACCACTTTCGATGTCTGACTCACAGTAGACTGTACTGAATACGGCAATCGTTGCCTCTCTTCTCACGATTTTGTTTACTAATAGGGCACCCTTTTTTTAAATTTTATTAGGCACGTAGGTTGAAATTGGAGAAAAAAATATCGCCTTATAACCCAAAAATTATGGTACTTCTCTGAATTTGCCCTTGTTTGTAAGTATTAAAATCACCTCCCTTATACAACCCCCTCCCATTTAAGACCTCATTTTGGATGATTTTTGAAGGTCTTGTAAGGGAGGTTCCACTGTAGTACATGTATAATGAAAGAGGTACAGAGGAGCAGACCCAGGGACGTCCTAAAAAAAAAAAGGAAGGCGTTATCTTTGTTTATTGATTTGTGATGTCTCCAAACTTTGTTTATTGATTTGTACCGTATTTTCCGGACTACAAAGCGCACCGTTGTCTAAGCCTCACCCCCTGGATTCAAAGCCGCATTCAATGTCATCTCGCACAGGCTGGAGTTGACGACCAGCCTAAAATACGGAAGGGGAAA
Source organism: Phymorhynchus buccinoides (assembly GCA_017654935.2). NCBI lineage: Eukaryota > Metazoa > Mollusca > Gastropoda > Neogastropoda > Raphitomidae > Phymorhynchus > Phymorhynchus buccinoides. The sequence goes on from JAGGCT020001088.1 coordinate 2,313, forward strand.
TTAGCAGCAATCGTTGTTTTAGCCGCAGGGGTCAAAGTTGAAGAAAAAAGTAGCGGCTTATAGCCCGGAAAATACGGTAATTTATCCAATCTTTGTTTATAGATTTTTTAATTTATCCAGTCTTTTCTTTAAATAGATTTGTAATGTCTCCATCACTCCCATTTCCACAGGCGGAGAACAGCGAGATGATCTCGTCCCGGGAGAAAATGGCTTGGCTGCTGGACCAGAGCGGCACGCTGCACACCGGCTACCAGGTCAAGCCCTCCCCCACCTCCTCCTCCTCCTTGGTGAAATCCAAGAAACGCAAGGTGGAGGACGTGGAGTCGGACAACATCTACGACGGCATCAAGCGCCTGTACGACGAGAGTGTCAACGGAACGGCGGCGGACAAGCTCCTGCTGCCCAAGAGGGGCTCGTGTGCTTCAGAGATGCACCTGGACACTGAGGATATCCACCCTTTTGTCCAAACAGTTGCTGCAGTTTAATTTGGCTCCTCCCCCTCTGGCAGTTTTATAGGCAAAAGTAAAAACAGAATTTGGGGTCCTCGCTGCGCTGTCCACCCAGCGGTTCTGGTTGAAGGTTTTCGGAGAAGAAACGGAAACGGACTGTTTTTTCACCCCACCCACACAAAAGTATGGATTGTTAATTTTTAGTGGCAACAAGTTACATGTCTCAAGACAAGCAAGCGGTGATCAGTCACAGTGGGTGCTCAAGGTGAAATTGAGGGGTAAAAACCAGAAGGTACTATCAGAAAAAAAGGGTAAAGAATGGGCATAGTACCCTTTGGATTTAACCCCACAAAATGCAGTTCTTGTTTTTCGTGCAAGGAGCGAATTAAACTGCAGCACGGTCTTCTGGGTGGATAGCATGGCTTGCTCCTGATGTAGTGTTTCCTTTCTGTTTACTCTGTTCTTCGTTCACATAGAAAAAAGGAAAAAAGAAGAAAAAATCAAAATAATAAAAAAGCAACAAAAAAACTTAAAAGATATAAAATAATGCAAAAATATGCGTGCTTGTTGTATGTTATGTGTATGAAGTGTTATTTTTTGTTGTTGTTTTTATGATGTTATTTTATAGTTTTCATTTTTTTGTTATTTTGTAGTCATTTGTTATTTCATCGGGATACGCATTTCTGTTTCCTTTTGTTGCCTTTTTTTGGTTTCATTTTTCTGTGATTTTCATTATTTATTTTCTTTTGCTTTGCATGTTTCTGTGATTAAATTTGTTGTACAGTATGAACATGTACAGTAAACAGTGCGATTAAACAAGATTTTGTGCATAATACTGTACACAAAGTAAAAAAAATAAAATTGCAAGGCAGCATGTTCTCATTGGGAGTTTGAAAGAGTTGTTGCGGACGTATTTCATTTGTAACTAAATGGGACTTTGCTGTTTTGTTTTTGTCATTTTGTTTTCCCCCTCCCCACCCTGTCATGTTTTCGTTTAGTCCTTTTTTAAAAACTTTTGACAAATGTTTCTTTCACGACTGGATTATAGCCAGAAAAAAATCAGTAAGCTATGTACCAAACTGTGTATTGGCATTCTTGAAAGTTCACCTCCCCAAATGCCATAGTACTACCACTAGTTCTGTGCGAAACAGGTATCAGTCTCTGGTGGAGCAGTGTAAATAACGGAGAGTCTGAACTGTACATTCCAATGATGTCAGAATGGTTTAGGCTGCGTGTGGGGTTTGTATCAAACAAACCGGTTGTGTGCATCCACTTGGCGGCTGTACAGGTGCTATTTTTTGTTTGTTATTATTTTTTTGTTTGTACATAAGGACAGTATTATTGTAACCGATGCCTACTGGAACTAGTGACAAGAATGGCTGTCAAGAGCAGGTGTACATAGCTTGATTGGTACGTGGGCAGGTTGGTTGTTATGAAAACATCTTTTTTAATGCAAGGAAAATGTGCTGGAGTCTATATTACACAACCTTAGAAGCCAAGATGCTATCAATGCAGGTTTATTAAACAAAAAGTTAATTTTTGATAAGCATTTTGTTTTTTGATGATATACTCAAGTGTTTCTGTTAGCTCCAGATTTAAGTGAGGAAACTGAACATTATTCATTTTCTTTCCTTCCATAGTTTTCTTCAAGTTTTTTTAAACTGTTTGTTTGCTTCTTTTTTCTTTTTTTTAAAGGTGGATTTGTTTTTGTTGTTGTTTAGTTACTAGCCAAGTAGACGTGTGATGTTTCGCTTTACGTGTGTTAAGAATTGGACAGTGCAGTTGATGTCATCAGTTTGAAAACTTATTGTGGAAAAGGTCAACATTTCCGTTTTTTGTTGTTGTTTTTCTCAGTCCTCACCCCTCTATAATTCTCGCACCCCTCTCAATCTTTTTCCTGAATGAGTTGAAGTGAACTGGTGACTCTTCTGCTGTGAGGTGCAAATCTCATTCCCCAGCATTATCAAATCTAGGTGTTTTGCTGAAACAAGACAGCTGTAAGCTTGCCATTATGTGCCGTTGTCTTTAGTTTTTGTGCCGTCTGCTAATGTATTCTTCAGTTTTGTGTCTTCTGTTAATGTATTTGTAGTTTTTGTGTCATTGTATTTGTATTCTTAGATATGTTTTTTCTGCCCAATACATCCTTAGTTTTTTCCCTATGTTTGTATCCTTTTCGTGTTGTCCTATGTACTGATTTTATCTCTTTAAAAAAAAAAAATGATAATCTTTTTTTCGTTTCTTTCTTTCCCCAGATTGCAGGTTCTTTCTATTGTGCTTTTTATTTTTCCCCCCTTGTCCCACTTAATTACAAATGAAGGCTTTTGACTTCGAGATCTATCCAAACATTTCACTTAAGCTTCTGTTAAAATCAGAATAATAATTTTCGTCATTAGAATAAAAGCTAACAAAAGCACACAAACGTTTGTACTGTCAACACCATCACAGTGAAGTTATTTTTGTGAAAAAGAATTAAGAGTGTTGGTATTGTTAGTAGTACCATTGATTGTTATAGCAAACATCGTGTTTAAAATTTTTGTGTCGATGGTGTTAACATATTAAGTTTGAACAAATATTGTGAAAGAAGACAAAGAGAAATCAATAGGACAATGTCCTGGCTCTGGCAGAAATCAATAGGACAAAGTGTGCCAGTGTTAAATATATAATCATACATTTGTCCTGACAGGGAAGAACACAATACATTTTCAGTTTTAATAGGTCAGTGGCCTATGACCGGGGCCTCGGGACATCAATGGTAACGGTAGATCGTTTGGTAATCATAGGGACTAGAATGGAGACCTGTCAAGTGTTTCGTGGGTTTTGGTTAGATCTTGTAGACGACAGCATAGGAAGAGGATGGCTGTTTGTCGTTTTACAGAAGTTGGGCCCTGTGGTGCCCTTGTCATGGGCATTGTATGAGTGCTGGAGAGTTGAATTCATCATCCTTACGGAAGGTTTCGTTTGTTGTTTCATGCCAGAGAGTCGATCATTTCATCTTATTCCGGTATGTGATATTCAAAGTTTATTTAGTCATTTTTATTACATGATCAGCTAACAAAGTGGTTTTTGTTTGTTAACATTCATGCATGAACAAAGCTTTTTTTTTTCCATTGTTATAAGATGCTTAATGATAATTGTTCTGGGCTCAGAATGTTTGTTCTTTTCAGTTGGGTTTTTGCAATCTTTTATTGAAGACAACCAGTTTCTCGTTTTTTTATTTTTAATAATTAAAGTTATCTTAAATTTTGAAGTGCAGAGATGTAACCATTTACACTGTACAAAATGGCATAGATAATGTAATAAGAATAAGATAATAAGAATTATTCACATTGGGTAGAAAGCCTATGTTTTTTAAATTTTTATCTGGTTCTAGCATTTGTTGGCTTCCAAAATGAATCATTTCTCAATTTTTTCATATAATTGATATTTGGTGGGTGCGCGAGGTGTTTTTGTGTGTTAATTAAGTTTTTGTTTTTTTAGTTAAATGTCAAAAATTTCTCTTCATATTGAATTGAGTTTGTACTCTTTCACATTGTGTATAACTAAAAAGCTTTGGTAAACTAAAAAGCTTTGGTAAACTAAAAAGCTTTGGTAACTGTTGTGCACCTGAAAGTTGTTAATTATTTGAAGGCATTCGAAGCTTATCTTCCACCAATTAAGCGGGAAAAATAAAGTAACGCAATTAATTGCCGTTAATTTATTTGTACTGGCCACAACCACCAAAATAATTTTAGTGTGTACAATTTTTCCCAGCAGACGTTTTGTACCATTTCTCCTCGGTTTAGTTTATGATGTTGTCTGTATACTTATATGTTGTAGCTTTGTTTCTATGTTGTCTGTGTTGTTTTGGGAGGACGGAATGAGGATTGATGGAGAAAATGTCCAGATCACGTGATATTTGGGAGAGAATGATCTGGTGACTTGTGCAGTGGAGATAGCAACAAAAAAAATGGTTTGACTTTTGTGTTATATCTGCGAATATTAAGGGAGTTGATGTGTGAACTTTCCGTTTCAACAATGCCCCTTTTCCCTCTCGCTCAGGCGTATTATGAACAAAGAGCAACTGTGGATACCTTAAGCTGATGCCAATGACATTTTGTAATGGGATAGATTTCGTCCCCAGCGGTGGATTTTACCATGAAAAAGGTAGTCTTTGAGCAACGTAGAGATTATTAGCTGTATTTTTCTACCTTTTTACCACAGCTTTATGGTGATTGTTGTGACAAGGATTTGCTCCGAGATTGATGGGGGATCGCAGGTAACAGTAATGGAAAAGGTCAATCAAAATGATGACATTGATTGCAATATTCGCTGATGCTTTCCTATTCTGTTGTGAACTGTCCGAGGTACGAACCTCGCTAATTTCTGTATTTGATGTGTATTACTTCTGGAGTTTTACCAATCTAGTAGAAAAAACGGATACATTGAAAAATCTGTTGTGATGATCAGCAAATAAAACTGCAGCAACTGAATTCTTTGTCTTGTGTATGTGTGTTGGACTAACTTAGTGGTTGCTTGTGTGCAAGAATGTTTGCAAGAGTTTGGGCAAAAGAAGCAAAACGGTCGGATGTTTAGTGATTGGTATAAATTGTTGTCCCAGTTCTATAAGAATGGGACGAGTCGTGTGTGATTCCTGCTGTCTGTGTGTGTGTGTGACCGAATTGTGTTTCATGTCATAGCGCCTAAACCACTGAACAAAACTTGACAGAATTGTTCCTTAGGGAGCCTAGATTGTGCACGTAACATCATTTTGAAGGGGCCAAGTGTTGTGAGAGTTGAGGGGACATATGTCCTATTCAGATTTGTGTTTTGTTCTAGCGATCACCGTGTGCGCTGTAGTGAACCCACTCACCTCCTCCTCCACACCCTCCTCTTTCCACACCCAGTCATTCTCGCTGAGCGAGCTGAACTTGTCTCGTGGCCAGGCGAGCTCGCAGGCAGCTCGCTCAACTTGTCTCTCGTGAGCTTGCAGGCAAATTGCTCCACTCTCTCCTTCTTTGCCTCAGGCAGCCAACTTCATCTAGTTGAAGATTCTCTCTCTCTCTCAGGAGGCAGCAGAATTGGTCAGTGTCAACACTGGTCTTTGATTCTTTCTTTTTGTAGTCCCCAGTTCTATGAGAACGGGATTACTTTAGAATGGGACGAGCATTGTGCGTTTCCTGCTGTCTGTGCGTGTGTGACCAAATTGTTTTTCGTCTGTATGTGTGCGTGCGTGTGTGACCAAATTGTTTTTCATTAATTGTTTAAAAGGGTGAAAATAGAAAACGGAGGTTTATGTGCTCAGGGGGAGAATATGTGGGGGTGTTGCATGTACTGGGACTACGTTTACATGGCGTTGCCATCTTGTTTACTTTAAGGACAGGATGTTTTATTTCCCTCCAAGAATGACATCTGTCAAAATGCTCCTAAATTAATACTGATTTTAGCAATGGAAGTCAATTTACAGCTTGGACTTCTGTGAATGACTTTCAGTCTCAAAAGTAGACAAAAATCAATTTACACTTGCCTTGACTTTCAGTCTCAAAAGTACAGACACATCAATTTACACTTGGTCTTCTGTGAATGACTTTTAGTCTCAAAAGTACAGACACAAATCAATTTACACTTGGTCTTCTGTGAATGACTTTGTCTCAAAAGTACAGACACAAATCAATTTACACTTGGTCTTCTGTGAATGACTTTCAGTCTCAAAAGTACAGACACAAATCAATTTACACTTGGTCTTCTGTGAATGACTTTCAGTCTCAAAAGTACAGACACAAATCAATTTACACTTGGTCTTCTGTGAATGACTTTCAGTCTCAAAAGTACAGGCAAAAATCAATTTACAGTTTGGATTTCTGTGAATGCCTGTCTCAAAAGTACAGGTAAAAATCAATTTACAGCTTGAATTTCTGTGAATGACTCAGTCTCAAAAGTACAGGCAAAAATCGATTTACTGCTTGGATTTCTGGGAACGACTCAGTCTCAAAAGTACAGGCAAAAATCAGTTTACAGCTTGGATTTCTGTGAATGCCTCAGTCTCAAAAGTGCAGGCAAAAATCAGTTTACAGCTTGAATTTCTGTGAATGACTTTCAGTCTCAAAAGTACAGGCAAAAATCGATTTACTGCTTGGATTTCTGGGAACGACTCAGTCTCAAAAGTACAGGCAAAAATCAGTTTACAGCTTGAATTTCTGTGAATGACTTTCAGTCTCAAAAGTACAGGCAAAAATCGATTTACTGCTTGGATTTCTGGGAACGACTCAGTCTCAAAAGTACAGGCAAAAATCAGTTTACAGCTTGGATTTCTGTGAATGAATTTGAATCTTAAAAATACAGGCAAAAATCAATTTACACTTGGTCTTCTGTGAATGACTTTCAGTCTCAAATAAAAAGTACAGGCAAAAATCAGTTTACTGCTTGGACTTCTGTGAATGACTGAATCACAAAGTACAGGCATAGAATGCTTTTGCATTAGCTGTTACCTTTGGGATTAAGTCCTCATGGCTGAGGGGATGTCCCCTGGGTAAGGCATCTTCACCACAAACAAATGCTTGCACAGGTCTGACACAAGGTAGATGAACTGTACAAAGACTAGTCATTGTTACGCGTTTTGTTGATATATAAATCAGCTCCGTTTGCAACGTACACTCTCCTTGTTGATCAAAGGGGGTTTCCAGAAGATTGAAAAATTATAATGATGATTATAAAACAATGGTCATAGATGAAGCATAGTACAGTGTATATGTGTGTGTGTGTGTAACAGAGAGAGAGAGAGAGAGAGAGAGAATTTTCAGGCATCCGAGGGGGTTCCCTACAGAGAGAGAGAGAAATTTCAGGCATCCGAGGGGGTTTCCCTGCATACAGGGAAATGCAGGGAAACCCCCATAATCTGCCTTTGGCTATCAAATGATGCAATTTTAGTACAGAGAAACTTATTTTATAGTCATGTCAGTTTTGCTCTGTAAAACTAAAAGTATGGGTGTGTTTGCACCCACAAGGCACGGCACGCATATGAGAGTGGGTGTGTGAGCACCCAGGAGGTATGGCGAGGGTTAAACGACGACTTTGTTGTTTAGTTACTTTCTTGTTTTCCAACAAAAATGAGCAAATTTTTTTTGCTGCACATGCTCAAATCTTTCGTTGACAAAGTCATAACATTTCAGCAAGATCGCATGAACGGTTTTGGAAATATGACAAAAAGTAAAAGCATGGGTGCAATTGCACCCAGGGGGTATGATAAGGGTTAAAAAGTGACAAACCAATATGAGTGGGATCTTGGCAAGGTGGTAGCTTAGACCCCCTGGGGCCTCCTCATGTTCACGACTCAATCTAAAATTCTGGTTCCTTCAGTTTCATAACGCAAACCCTAAGTTGATCCTAATTCAATCCTTTTCCTGAGAATGGATGAATGTTGCTTCTCAGTGAAATTTGTCCAATGCAAAAATGCTGGAATCTCTAGCAGGTTAGAGAGGCAAAGAAAGGAAAGAAGGGATCACGGTGTTACATGGAGAATATGACGAGCAACTTTAAACAAGATGACACATAATGATTTCATTATTTTATTTTATTGCAAGAACCACAACCACTCATTGTTTTACACCATATAAAGATCCAAACAACAGTTCATGATTCATACACAGCTTGTATTCAGTTGATGGGACTATTTACAAGAATTCTCTCTCATGGACATACAAAACCACCCCAGGATTGTATGAAACCATTATAATTCAAATGCACTTGATTCAGTATCTAGACTAACTTGAACTGAGTATCATTCTTTGAGATCAAAATAATATGCAAAAATGTTATGTTCACATCCACGGCATTGCTATCATTTAGATACTCTCAAGCAATTTTAATGTTTTTTATTTACTAATCGACGTAAAATGCCTAACAGTAGCACTGATGCTAAACACCTAAAACAAAACCTTTTCAAAAGGCCAACACAAAAATAGTGCTCTGTCAGTGTTTGGTTCATCTTAACCCTTTCACCGCCAAAGTCGCATTTTAACACCACAGTGATTCAACACCTATGTCACTAAAAGGCATCAAATCGGGGTCTATTATCCAAAGACCCTATTGTCTTAGTTTGAGGAAGTAAGGATGGACCTTATTTTATATATGTCACTGAAGAATCCCCAACATTGCAGATAGATTTTGTTCTCTACCCAGGTAAATTTAATGGACATTTTTGGCTGAAATATGGCTGGCGGTGAAAGGGTTAAGAATAAGATTGCCATTGTTTCAAGGTTACCCGTTTTAAGGCTCTGAAAGCCAAAAATCAGACATATATACTTAAAAATGCGAAAACTAGTCTTTTTCTTGACTTTCAATTAAGTTTAGCTAGGAAATACATGTGTAGTTCTCATTAATTACCCCCAAAAAAACCCAACCAAAAAACCCACCCTAAAGCTTAGATTTAATTAATTCTTCCCCCCCCCAAAAAAGGAGGCATTTATTGCCCTTTATAACAGCGACTTGATTCACTTCTATACAGTGGGACCTCCCTTATAAGACTTCCCATTATAAGACTCCCTCCCACATAAGACCTACTTCTCTGAGACATTGTCCTTCTTTGTAAGTATTAAAACTACCTCTCTTATAAGACCCCCCCTTTATAAGACCTAATTTTGGATGATTTTTCAAGGTCCACTGTAGTTTCTAATTCACAGAAATTTTAGTAACAACAACACACACACTACACAGTGACACACACACAAACTAGTGCAAACTGTGGCAGATATTTGACTGGGGAAGCATTCCCACCAATACACACTCTCTCAGCGAGTCTCTCACACACACCATCACATCCACATCCCACCCACACAAACCATCAGGTACACAACCATCCCATCACATCCACACCCCACCACTCGAGCATCATTATTTTACATCCACACCCCACCCACACCACCACTCAACCATCGTAATCATCGTCTTCAGCTTTGCGTTTTAGCGGGTTGAACGTTGCGGTGGTTGACAGAGACCCCAAGGACCCCAAGCCGGCAGTGGTGGTGGACCCCCCAGAGGAAAGGGCAAGGAGGGATGAAGGGAGGAGGGGGGTGATCACTGTAGTGGAGGGGGTGGAGATGGGGGTGGTGGTCTGTGTCACGATCTGGGCCAGACCCGAGGCACCGATCCCCGCAGCTGCAGCTGAAAAGGGATTGCATCGCACTCGTAAATGTTACACAGCCAAAAAAGGAAAAGAACAAAACCAAACCCACACAACAAAAAAACCACCCCCACACACATACACAAAATATTAAACAAAAAACAAACATTAATACCAGTTATTTCGACTGGAGTGGTACATGGCTTTTGGCCTATCAAGAAGCCTCGACCACACAAAGGTCAGCAAGTGGGTGGCATTTTCGTTTTATTAGTATTATTTCTTTTATTTACAAAGAACAGCAGTCTAAAGAAAACATCTGCAGATCGCTAAAGACAAGAGAGTTGTTCCCCTTGGCAAAATTCCTGGAAAAAAACAATGGGCCTTTCTACTCTCAGGCCTAGCTGAGGCAAGTGGAAAACTGCTTGGAACGTGTGTGTTCCGTCAAAAAAAAAAAAATGTTGCTATGGACTGCTTTGCGATCAATCTGAACAAAACAAAATACAGAAAACTGTAAGTTGCACTGTCCACGAGTTATGTAAATCAATCGGTCAAAGGCCACCAGTGTTGAATTTCAATCGGACAAATGTCCTGATGGGAGGTAACACATTCTGTCAAAATCAATGTCAATAGGCCGACGGCTGATGCCTCGGGACATGACTACATGTCTCCACCCACTTTGAACACTGACAAAAGCCCACCATGAAATGAACGAATAATCAAATCTGATTTTCTTATGCAGCTCCTACTTTTGAGATTAAATTACCTCTCTTACATAGGAATAAATGTGGATATACTAGTATACAGTGACCACACTCACACACATACACGCATGCTTCGACAAAATCCTGGATATCCGGAAAAGCTGGGGTCCACGGGCCGCCTAGTTACATAGCCCTCGGCGGGCTACAGGGGCAGCATCCCTGTTGGGAAGTGAAGGGGGCAATGCCTCCATGAAGCTGAATTTTAAAAAATGATATTTTAAAGGGGTTTAACATGTTCTTGGAGCAAAGTACAAAGCTGAGGCACGCCATAGGTAAATGACAAGTGGTGGTAGCAAAAAGCCTGAATATACAAAGAGCTTGCACTCCGCAGCTGACTGAAGCCAGGTTTACTCCCACCCTTTCACCTGCACTACAGCTGGGGATCATTGTGAACTCACCCACTGCCTACAACAACACTAACACTTCCCACCTTCCAGGTGGGAAGTGAGAAAGTTGGCTTCATTTTTTGCAAGGCTGCGAAGCTATCACTCTTTGCAACATTTAGGCTTTTTGGTAGTAGGGACAAAAATATGGGAAGGTGAAAAAGGGAGGTTGCTCCTCCATGTTTTTTCCAAAACCTGAAATTCAGACAGAGGCTTGAATTTAGGCACATATTCTGAAAAGTAGCACCAATGTGCGTGTGCACACACACACTCAGACACCCACCTGGACCAGTGTTTATACGGATGGTAGGCTTGACAGTGGCCACGGAAGGCTTGCTGATGATGGTGACCTGGTTGGCAGCACAGGCCTTGGGCATCACGGTCAGCGACTGGCCTCCACTGCCCCCCAGACTCTTCACTGCACACCACATTCATTCGTTAAAACAATATTTCAATAATAATAATAATCATAAAAAAACAGCACGATACAACAGCAGCAACATACACATGACTTTTGAATGCAACAAGCGAGACCCTTTCACAAGGTAGTCAATTTCACTGTTTATGACAAAAGTTACACAGCAGTTAGCACTGGCTGCCAGAGTAAAATCAAATGAGAACCACAGAAATTTACAATCAATAAGACAAAAGAACAAGAAGAATCACATTAACAGCCCACATGTCTTCTGCATTGCTGGGCCATAAGACCACAATGGGTACGTATGTGTCCGTTTTTCAGCTTTCACTAGTGTCCTCGTTGCATTTGGGGAAAAAAGCAGGAGAATGGGCCAGAAGTCAGAAAGATAGTAGATGACACAAGGCAAGGAAAAAGGCAGAGTTAAAGAGAGAGAGAGATTAGAGGAAGTTACAAGCACAGAAGGTGAGGGAACTATTTGTACGGAAGACCCCCTCCCCCCCCCCCCCCCCCACCCCGGTATCCCCACGGGGGGTAGCCCACATGTTAATCATTAGAATTCTCCCAGAACACACACATTCACAAAATGCGCCCCTTCACTGCACACCACATCACCCTCCCACACATCAATTTGAATTCTATCAGAATCGGGAAAATAAGAAGTTAAGCCCCTTTACTGCAAATCACATCACAAGCCAACAGATCAATTAGAATTCCACCAGAACTTGAAAATCAAAGATAGCCTCTGAACTGCCCATCACGCTAGTTAAGAAGCTCCTGGATCAATTAGAATTCCATCAGAACTAGGAAAACCAAGTTAGCCTCTGAACTACCCATCACGCTAGTTAAGAAGCTCCTGGATCAATTAGAATTCCATCAGAACTAGGAAAACCAAAGTTAGCCTCTGAACTACCCATCACGCTAGTTAAGAAGCCCCTGGATCAATTAGAATTCCATCAGAACTAGGAAAACCAAAGTACCAGCTGTCGTGGAGTAGTGGTTAGCGTCGCGGACTACTGGCTGGGAGGTCTTGGGTTCGAATCCCATCAGAGGCGAGGGTTTTTTCGGTCCTGGACCGACTCCTACCCAGAGTGAGAGGCTATGGGCTCAATGGGAAGACTGAAACCACACAGTCGAGCTTCATCCGCTTAACGGATGCGATTCTGAGAGTGTTGCTCTAATTTCAAGACCAACACTACAGGTGTCTGTAGTTCTCGGGCCTGGTTAACGTTGGGATATCATTATGAAAGGAAGCGTAGAATACAGCCTTGCCATGCAGTCTCAGACCGATACGGAACTCCATAGCATCATCATCATCGGCCTCATTTTCCATTAATCATAACATTTTTTTTTTTTCCCCCTCAAATTCTGTGGCTTTGCATGCCCTGCTCTCATGGTGACCTCAGTTTTGGTTTCCGATCCAGTCTATGCCTTGGTGCGTTCGGGTCAAAGTCATGGGGATCAGTGTGTTCTGGGGAGCTGTCGTTGGACGGTCGTGGTGACGACCTCGGAGGAGGACCTCACTCACGCTGGCTCCGCGACTAAGATAATAGTGTTGTCAGTAGGGGGCTTAGTAGGAGGTGTCCTGAACAGGCTCCACTGAACTCCACCGAAGTGACTCAGCAGCAGTGCAGTGTCTCCTCGGTTGGTTGCCTCCTTACGGCCTAACAATGTAACATAGATTCGCTCCCCTTGGACTGCTGGTCTCGGATTCTGAGACTTGAACAAACCGGGGTGTAGCTGCGAATTGGGATTCGGAATGAGCGGCGTGGGAGCAACGGCCCAGAAGATGAGACAGCAAAAAAAAAGAAGAAGGAAAACCAAAGTTAGCCTCTTAACTGCCCATCACGCTAATTAAGAAGCCCCTGGATCAATTAGAATTCCATCAGAACTAGGAAAACCAAAGTTAGCCTCTTAACTGCCCATCATGCTAGTTAAGAAGCCCCTGGATCAAATTAGAGTTCTATCAGAACTAGAAAAACCAAAGTCACATCACTGCTCATCACATTACCTGCTCTTAGTCTATTAAAAAACAGGCATGGGAATTGTCAGTCGTTTGGCTGATTTCAGCTTTTTTGATGGTCCTCTTCAGTCTTTTTTTGTGCAAGTTTCAGCTTTTTTGATGGTCCAAGAGGACATTTATGAGATAGAAAAAGAAGCCCAATGAGTAAAAGTTAAGTTATTGGTTATAAATGAATGCAAAATGAACTAAATATATCAGTCTTATCTCTAATACTGTTTTTAAGGCTTAGATAACAGAAGCTTCATTTTCTGGGGGCTGTATCCCAACACACACGGTTTTCAGTTTTTTTATTTTTTTATTCCTTGTTCCTATGCCTGCTTCCAGACCCCAATTTTCAGTCTTTTTTGTCTTCTCTAATTCCCATGCCTGAAAAGTCTTCAACTAAAAACCAACTAACCATATTTTCTTCACTGACATCAGAGGGGCATTACACTGCTTTGGGGAGGAAAATCAACCTTACTCAGTTACTGGGGAGTAAACATGCATATGGGCATACAATTCCCATCCCTGCTAAGTGCAACACATCAATTTACCTGACAGACTCTTGGCTTGGGCCGGCAAGCTGATCCTTTGTTGTGAGGGCAGGCCAAACTGAATTCGTGACTGAGGCTGCACGCAGAACAGTAAACCCTCCAGATCATTTGCATATTAGATAGACTAGTATGAATGCTGATTAGTCCTTTCTTCTTTTATCTGATTCAAACACATAATGGCCAGAAACTGAAGATAACAATTATTGAAAAAAAAAACCCAATGAAACAAGAATTTTTTTCCCCTCAGCAATCTGAAAGAACAAGATTCAAATCCATTGTAATTTGTACAAGATATTTGTTCAACATTCAGAAGTTCTTTCTTCTAGTTTTTTCTTTATGTCACACGTTTTGCTTGACCGTCTCAAAATAAAATGTCAAGTGCTGTTTTTAAAAGAAAAGAAAAATCAAGGAAAAACACACAGAGGGTATCAAGGATTGTCCACAAATAATAGAGTTGAGAACGGGTTCAAAAATCCGAACCGGTTTTAAACCGGTTTTCCCTTTTCGAACCAGTTTGACCAAACCGTTTTTTTAAACAGTACTCGCATCACTAGCTTCACCTATGCAAACACATATTTATTTGTCAGAATATTCACACACACACGCACGCACATACACACACAATAAAGAAACTTATGACTTATGACACACACACACACTCAACTCTAACACTCAAAGTCAAAGCCATACACCACCACACACTAGAAACAGCTACTCTTGGTTTACAAACACCCAATCTGCGCTGAGAATCAGTGTTGTTTTTAAAAAAGAATGCGTTATTCTAAGAAAAAACTTACTTTAAGTTTGCAGTTAAAAAAACGGTTCACAGCAACTCGAACCGGTTTTTGGAACTGCGAAAGTTTAACACCGGTTTTTCGGTTTAAACCGGTTTTCCTCTCCACCTCTAACAAATAACTATTTACTAAACCAATAATATAAGAGTGAATACAATTACAAAAAATTCTAAACATTCTGAAGATGGTCAATCAATTAAAAAATTTGTTATGAAGGTCAATAACATATTTTACGGACTACAAGGCGCACCCCAAATTTTACACAAAATTCAGATTTTGTTACTATAGTTTCTTACTATATTATCAGTCACATTATAAGGCGCAGGGGTCTCAGTCTGGGAAAAAAGTATCGCCTTATAGTCCATAAAATACGGTACCATATTTTTCGGCTCATTAGGCGCTGCTGTGTATAAGGCGAATAGGGCAATTTTCAAGAAAAATCTGACAAAATCCAAGTAAAAGTTAAAAGTTTATAAGGCGATACACACCTCGCAACAGAAAGTCGAAGTTTGAAGCTCGTACACGTCTTGTAAACGATTACCGACCGCCATTATTGTTGTCGTAAACGAAAGTTGGCTCCCTTCTCAAATAATCGAAACTTCCGTTTTTGCGACTTCCGGTTGTTGTGTTTGGCCAATTCTTCACGAAAAATGGTAGAATTATGGCATTTTAAGCTCTACAACGATGCTTTTTACATCCAATGAAGGGTTGTGGCATCTGTTGGTCGGTATCTCGGACGATAATAGGGATTTTGAAGCATTTTAACGTGAGTATTCGTCGTATCGGCGACTCGTTACCACTTTCGATGGTGTGACTCACAGTACTCAGTAGACTGTACTGAGTACGGCAATCGTTGCCTCTCTTCTCACGATTTTGTTCACTAATAGGGCGCCCTCGTTTATTAGGCGCATAGGTCGAACATTGGATAAAAAAATATCGCCTAATAGTCCGAAAAATACGGTAATTACAAAGGATATTATATCTGATTCAAAACAATACCAGCAAATATGAACAACGGATCAACCAATACTGGAAAGGGTCACTCAAATGTCTATTTTCAGCTGTTTTCCTTCAAGTTGTTCAACAATAAAAAAAATCTACTGTGAACATTCTACTGTATTCCCATGACAATAAACTAACGACAATAATAATATAGAAACAGGAATATGTAGAGCTTTCAAAGAAAAAATTATCTCTGTGACAGCAATCACCTTTTTGGCTGATTTGAGCCTGAAATTGGGATTGGTCAGGCAGTAGCGGTCAGGCAGGGAGCGAGGACCTCCATACGGCTTGACCGCTGGAAGGGGCTGGCTGTTCTTCTGCCGCGCTATCTCTTGAAGAAGCTGAAACATTGGGTAGTATCACAAGAGAAGTTTTAACATTATCAAAACACGTTTTGTTATCTTTATTTCCCTGACCTCAGTTCTTCCAACTGGGAAAAGTCAAATCAAATCCAACTTATGATTATACTTTTTTAACATTAAAATAGAATATTCAAACAATACAAAAGCAGAAAAATTAATAAATTTAAAGTAAAACTAATCAAATGCCCATAAAGTTTCACCCTTGCCAAATGCCTGGATCTACAAAGGGAGATAACCCCCTCTTTTTCTCCGAGAAAAACAAACAAAACACCAGTGAGTAATTACCTCCCTTTGAAGAAAACTAAGAAATCCAATAGATAGAATTTCTTTTGAAATGATAATGGCAGGAGCAATTCTGTCCCATCACACCATTCTCACAGAACTGTGGCTCAGTTGGTTAGAATTGCTGGCTCGGAATCAGTCAGGTTTGCGAGTGTGTGGGTACAAATCCAGCCTCAAAGCCACTTTACTCCTATTTTCCTCACTCCACTCAGGTGTAAATGGGTACCTGACGTCTGCTGGGGAAAAAGTCCTTTGGATGAGACTTAAAACCGAGATTCCGTGTGTGAATGCATGCACAAGATCTTGCGCATGTTAAACTAAAGCCCATTGCAGTATTCGGTAGGAATAGGCCATGTTGTGCCGGTGGAAATGGAATGGATGACACAAATTCACATAACACGCATCCTGTGTGCCAATAATCGTCTGGGCGTGGGACAGTACAAACATCCCCAACTGGAAGAAGAACACTTACCTCTTTTGGCGGTGGGTTGGTAAAGGAGTGGTCTGTGCGGCACTGCACGGCCATCTTGACGTCCTCAACATCTACGTTTTTCTTGTTGGCATGCTGGGAGTACACCTTTGCGTCTTCCAGAATGTCCGTCACATACTCTACAGAAAAATCAAAAAACAAACATCACATCTGTTCAAGTCTATAAAGTCAATAAACCAGGGCTGTCCAAAACAACTAGCCCGGTAGCCCGAGGCTAGTATAAAAATCTGTGGGTGATCAGATTTCTAAAGTCACTAGCCCGATGGGCGACAGTAAATTTCAATACTGCACCTGTAGCCATTTTTTTTTACCACTGAGTCTCCCTACACCAGAACACTCCCTTCCAACCCACTATCAAAGCAAGCTCAGCTGTCTGCTAAGATAACATGTCACTTTTGCCAGCACTGGTATTCAAGTCAAAGTCAAAGTTTCTTTATCTCATTAACTCCTAAGAGAAATTACAGTGTGGTCTCATACAAGTACAGTACAAACAAGAAAACACATTTATTCATGCATTACAAAATAAAAACAAAAATAAGGAAAAGAATGGACAGTCAATCGTGCTTTGAAGTTAGACATATTTGAAGTCGATGCAAGCATCCTTCCTAACTCATTGAGAACCGCCCTCTATCCCCCACTTCTTCTTTCCTTGCAATCTTCTGTCCTGTCCTCCCTACTTCACTCAAATAATAAGAGTCAGTTACTCAGCATAGCAGAGTCCTCATTCGCATGGAAAACTCAAACATAGTAGTTAATACTTAGAGGGGAAAAATGCAAATCATGCTACAGTACCCAAAAATCAATGTATACAATGGAGACTTGATTCCACTTCCCTTTCCCAACATTTCATGCACCTCCCTAAACGCTCTGCTTCCCTCCCTTCCTCCCTCTCACTCACTGACTCAGTTTCTCTCTCCCTCTCTCGCTCACACATGCATAGAGATAGATATACAGCTACACACATATAAAACACACAAAAACAGACATACAGTACACACACAGGGCTTCTGATAAGCTGCTGTTTCTTAGGGTCCCAGGGACCCCATCATCAGATTTAAAACGAGTCCCAGGCTAACTTCAGTGGGTCCCCTGTACCACATCAAGAAACATGTCTATAAACATGTACAAATACACTTATTACACATACCTCAAATTCGGTGATTAACATTACATTCATAACATTTTCACGCACGCGCTGCACTTCATTGACTGTGATGTTTCGTCAAACTCCAGCCAGGAAAACTCTTTTTCCCAGACTGGTTTGTAGGCCCGCACCTTTTTCATCGCAGGTGGATCATTGACACTTGCAGATGTTGATTGTTGATTGACATCTTTCTCACTTTCTTTGCGCTTTCCGGGCACTAACACCCACGAATTTAAAGACATTTTGTTGTTAGTCGAGTAGCGCGAAAGGCTTTTTCCGGTACAGCGAGAGGTATCATGGGAAAGGGAAAGTTTTATAATTAAGGGAAGCAACTCTCGCATTATAGCAGACGATGCCTGTGGCCGACTTTCAATGTTAAACTGTGTCTTTATTCGTTTTTGTATTCATTTTTCATGATTTTTTGAGTGCGTCCCCAGGGACTCGTTTGACAAACATTCAATGCGTCCTTTTAACTTTCAATGCGTCAGGGATGCTAGTTTTTGCATTATCAGAAGCCCTGACACACACACACACAATAACAAGTGACAATTGAAAAGAAAGAAAAAGGTAGCTTCCTCAATCTCCTCCTCTCTCTCCGACTTCCCCTACCATTTCTGTTCATTTTCACTTTTCTTTCTTTCCCACTCTTTTTCTTTCTCTTACTCTCTCCTTTAGAGTTAGACTCTCACTCTCACCTTCCCTCTCAGTGTGTGTGTGTGTCTCTCTCTGTGTTTGTGCGTGTGTACATGTGTGTGTTTTTGGAGATTTTTTATTGTTGATTTCTGTGGGCTAGTAAAAATGTGGTTTTTTTAGCAACATTTTTTGTTCTCGCAGGCCCTCTGTGAATTTAAAAAAAAAGTTTTGCCAACCCTGATAAACTAAGTAATAATACAAAGTGTGCATCATCACTAAACAGGAAAATATTCTTTCAGTCAGACACAGTTGGCGTAAGTTTACGAGTTAAGAGATAAAGCGGTTGGTGCAGGGTGCTTGATCAGTTAATGCAAACTTGTACACTTTGGCGATTTGGGTGGATGGAGGGCTAGGACTCGAGTAGGAGGGAGAGAGGGAAGGTGGGTATTTATTTGAGGCTAAATCCCACGAGCGTATCAAAAATTGCAGGAGCCTTTTTTCGCCCAACTTTTGTACTTCATTGGGTAAAGGATAGGGTTACAATCAGTTTAGGATTATTTTCATGCCACGAAAAGATTGAAAAAAATTATTTTAAAAAAATCAGCAAAGAAAAACGAACGTAAACACTGTAAATTAATTAATTATTCAGCGTCGCCGATCAGTGTTGCAAACCTTTACCATGGGAAATTCATGTAAAAATGGCGACAGTTTAAATATGCCAAATTCGCATTATGACCAGTTGTTTAGTTTCTTAAATTATAATTATAAATCTTTCATTGAATCATTCTGACGAAAATAATCCTAAAAGCCACCCTTAGCTAGCCGAACGGTTGCTCGGCGAACAGCCTGAACCGGTGTTCGGCGAACAGCCTGAACCGGTGTTCGGCGAACTGTTCGTCCGAACCGGGTTTTCCCTTAATAGCCCGCGAACATGCTCGTCGAACAGCCGTTGGTTTGCTCGCCGAACAGCCGTTCGGCCCGAATCTCGTTCCCATGTCGTGTTCTGTGAACAAGTTTCTTGTTCGGCGAACACGGAACCTCTTCATACGTGAAGGAACTTAGGAAGAAAGTTGTCGCTGATCTTTATTTTTAGATCAGTGATCTATCCAAAACACGCCCTTGTTTTTTCTTCCGATTTTTTTCTTTCTTGCCGTCAGATGTTAGCCTAGAGCATAATGCAAAGATGTAGTTTTGTCACCCTCGTCATGTTTACGAATCTCAAAGTCTGCTTCTTTCAGTTTTGTGAATAAGAGAGTTGGATCACTTGATCAGCACGAACACGGAACAGACCAAACTTTGGTAAAAAGGCCTGATCATCGATCTGTCATCATCACATCATTTATTATATGAAGATAATTCAATGCTATTACTACCCCTTTTGAAAAACAACAACAAAATGTTAGTTTTCAGAAATTTAAGGGGGTGGGGGGATTAGGCTATCTTAGTATCTAGTCTAGGCTTAGGCCTAGGCCTAGCCTACATGTTTACCGAAGTAGGCTTTGGAGCCTCGCTATGACAGTATGAGGTTGGGGTCAAAGGTACACTTCCGCACAGTTCGTTTCGGGTCAGATTAAGGAACAAACCCACTGTTCGGCGATCGATTGATTCATTGTTTGTTCGGGCGAAAAGGAAAATTCTAACACTAATTGACTTTTCTCGTTTTGGCCGAGCATGCGTTCGCCCGAAATGAATTCGGCCAGCTAAGGTTGGGCCTGTCGGGTTAAAATTCCTAGCTCGCTATACTATAAGACTGACTATTTGCGGCATTTTGCGACATTGAGCATGAACGACAAATTTCACTTTTTTCTAGGGTTAGGGTTAGGTAAATGGTTCAAGTAACGAAAAAGTGAAATTTGTGGTTGTCGCAAATAGTCACTCTCATAGTACTACTAATACTATAGTACTATTAGTAGCGAGCTAGGAATTTTAACGAGCTAGGAATGTTAACCCTACAGGGCCTAAACTAAAAACTGATTCTAATGAAGTACTTACAAAAGTTGGGCGAAAAAGGCTCCTGCAATTTCGGATGCGCTCGTGGGATTTTACCTTATTTTAATTAATGAGGTCAATACTTATGGCTTGTGCAGAAGAAAACACACACACACAAAATAAGATAAGATTAAGAGTAATCCAGTTTGGATACATGTATGTATCCATAATTTGGACCAAAAGGGAGACAATTTTATGACAAAAAAGGAATGCCAGTCAACTCGGCCTTTTACCAGGTCGGCCTCATGCCAACTCGGCCTCGGGTGCAAGTCAACTCGGCCTCAAGCCCTGGTCATTTCGTCCCCGGGTTCACTTGTCTACTAGGAAAAACGTGCACATGGCTCTATCCGAGTCAATGATAATTATTAGCGATAATATTCGATGGCTTGGAGTCAAAACGGACTATCTTTAGAAATTAGATAGTCCATTGACACATTATTGAACTTATTACGAAAACTAATAACTTGTTTAACAAAAAGACTGCTGAAATATAAAAAGCGAAACCCCCTTTTTATATTTCTGCAGTCATTGTTTGATACAAATTATTAGTTTTCGTAATAAATCCAATAATACGTCAATGGACTATCTAAAGAAAGTCCGTTTTGACTCCAAGCCATCGAATTATTTGGTTAATGTGATGTTGAAATGGCATTTTATACCGTTTTGAATGGAGTCATTTGCACCCTCAAACAATAACACACAAATAGACAAACACACACACACACACACACATTATGCTCTCTCTCTCTCTCTCTCTCTCTCTCTCTCTCTCTCTCACTAAATCGTCAAAATGTTGATGGGTGATGCTATATGCAAGTAGAAACGTCAAATAAGTGACGGTAGAGAGAGAGAAAGAAAGGTAAACAAGATGACAACGCCATATAAACGTGGTTCCTCTTACCAGCAACACCCATACATAAACGTTAAAAAAACACCCAGATAATTATGTCGAGGACTAGTTCGTCGGAAACGAGGATGATTTGGGCGGAAACGAGGCCGATTTGACTCATAGGCGAGGCCGAAACGACCAAAAAAAGCGGGGCCGAAATGACACGAGGCCGATCTGACCGGTCACCCAGAAAAGAGCAAGCAAACCTCACTGAAAACAAACATTTGCACTCATGTAATATACACTAAGATAAGATGGCATTATTAATACATACGATATGTAAATTCAAGCATTTGATGAATCAGTCTTGGTTCATATTCAACAACTCCTGAATCTTTGAGAATTGCAGCCATGACTTGAGCATCGCGCGGAGCACTTTTTACTGGAGCGTTCGCCATTTTGCTGTAAGGTTACACTCCACAAGTTGACCATCATTGACTGCATCCGGTTAAAAGCTATCAAGAGCTACAAAAACTTATTTGTTCGTTCATTCATTTTGTTTATCACATATCACATAAGGCTATAGGCTATAAGCCTTTTGCCCTCATTAGTGGTAATTTTTTTTGCATCAAATATCAATTGTTTTTTTAATATTTTATTTGCCCGTGGATTTATTTTGGCTTGAGTGTATACTAACACTTAGCTTTATTTTTTATATACATCCAAATTGGTAGAAAAAGTATATTTAATAATTCTTTGTCAATACGATTTTTAAATGCATTTACTGAAGGTGCATTGACGATATCAAATGATAAATTGTTCCATAAATTTGTTATTCTATTAGTAAAGAATGAATGAAACTGTCTGGTGTTGGTTAGTGTTTTGGTTAGTTTAAAATTGTGTCCCCGGCCGAGTAGTATTATGACTAGATAAGTGGAAAAGAGGTGCAGTAGTTGAGGAATCATACAAACCATGCACAATTTTATAAACCACTATCATGTCTCCTCGCACCCTTCTATATTCCAAGCTTGGTAGATTTAGCCATTTTAGGCGTTCTTCATAATTAAGGTCATGGGTACCAATTATACATCTTGTAAACCTTCTTTGCACACCTTCAATCAAATTTATATGTTTTCTAAAATAAGGACTCCAAACTGAGTTGCCATATTCTAAAACAGAACGAATAAGAGACTTAAATAAGGGAACCATTATATCTTTGGTTTTGTATGTTATTGTTCTCATTACCAGACCTGCCATACGATTAGCTTTCTTAACAATATTATTTATATGTTCATCGAAACTAAGATTTGGATCAACGATAATTCCCAGATCTTTTTCAGCTGTAGTGGTTTCAAGTTTACAAAGCACCTTACCATCACTCATAAAGTAGTCGTAATTGGGATTGTTTCTACCACAGTGCATTACTTTGCACTTTTCTGCGTTAAATTTTAAAAGCCAAGTGTCTGTCCATTCAACTAATTTGTGGATGCATAATTGTAAATTGT
>JAGGCT020000108.1:0-20501 GCA_017654935.2 Phymorhynchus buccinoides
CATAATCAGTGCTACACCTAAGGAGAATGGAAGTGTCACACACACACATGGTACCAACTTCCCTGCGCTCCTCTGCTACAGTGAGACAACTAAGTCAGAGGAAGGTCACACCACATGGTACAACTCCTTTGCACTTCCTCTGCATATACAGTGAGACACCGAAGGCAGAGAGACAGTCACACACACACAGGCAATCAAACTCTTGCACTCCTCTGCATAACAGTGAGACACCTAAGGCAGAGAGGAAGGTCACACACACACAGTACAAACTCCTTGCACTCCTCTCATAACAGTGATACAACTAAGGCAGCGAGGAAGGTCACACACACACATGTACAAACTCCCCCCCTTGCACCCTCGCTCTGCATAACAGTGAGATCACCTAATGCAGAGATGAATGTCACACCAAACCATTACAAACTCCTTGCACTCCTCTGCATAACAGTGAGGACACCTAAGGCAGAGAGGAAGGTCACCACACACCTGTACAAACTCCTTGCACTCCTCTGCATACAGTGAGACACCCCATGCAGAGAGGCAGGTCACACACCACATGGACAAAACTCCTTGCCATCCATCTGCATAACAGTGAGACACCAAGGGAGATGAATGTCGACACACACCATGTCAACTCCTTGCACTCCTCTGCATTACAGTGGAGACCCTAGGCAGAGAGGTCACACATATATGTACAAGAACATGCACACATACTGACACAGAGAAACACAATGACAAAACAGACACATACATACACACACACACATACATACACACAAACACACATACCACAAAAGGAAGGTGGCCAGTGTGTTAGATGTTCGCCTGCCAATTTCATGGCGTGACTGAATTGTAGAGTGACCGGGTTAGAATCCTGGCCTCGCTGTTTTTTCTAGTTCGCGCCCTTTCATCCGCGTGTTTTGTGTCATAGCGTGTTGTTCGTAGCGTGTGTGTTGCGTGTGTGTGTGTATGTGGTTGCGTTCGTGTGTTGGTGTGTGTTTAGGTGCGTGTGTCTGTGTTTAGTGCGTGCGTGTATAATATATTTTTGTCGTTTCTTTTTTTATATTGCTTGCTGGTTTATTTATTTATTATTGTAAGCACTTAGGGCGTTTTTAAGATTAGGCGCTATGAAATTAATGTTAATTATTATTATTATTATTAAAATCGAACTGAATGTTTAATCCTTTGGATAGGGACTTAAAGCTAGTCTGGACCGTGTGCTTAAAGCACATAAAAATCCCACAGCAGTTAAAAAGTCGATAAGAGCAGAAAATCCTGCTGCCTGGTATGACCAAAATTGATAGCTAGTTTTCCCCCCAAAAAAGTGAATCTTTACCATGACTAGAATATACCAAATACCACACACAAGAACATTCAGTGAAGTCTTTACTGCACTAGAATACTCCAAATACCACACACAAGAGCATTCAGTGAAGTCTTTACTGCACTAGAATACTCCAAATACCACACACAAGAACATTCAGTGAAGTCTTTACTGCACTAGAATACTCCAAATACCACACACAAGAACATTCAGTGAAGTCTTTACTGCACTAGAATACTCCAAATACCACACACAAGAACATTCAGTGAAGTCTTTACTGCACTAGAATACTCCAAATACCACACACAAGAACATTCAGTGAAGTCTTTACTGCACTAGAATATACCAAATACCACACACAAGAACATTCAGTGAAGTCTTTACTGCACTAGAATACTCCAAATACCACACACAAGAGCATTCAGTGAAGTCTTAACTGCACTAGAATACTCCAAATACCACACACAAGAGCATTCAGTGAAGTCTTAACTGCACTAGAATACTCCAAATACCACACACAAGAGCATTCAGTGAAGTCTTAACTGCACTAGAATACTCCAAATACCACACACAAGAACATTCAGTGAAGTCTTTACTGCACTAGAATACTCCAAATACCACACACAAGAGCATTCAGTGAAGTCTTTACTGCACTAGAATACTCCAAATACCACACACAAGAGCATTCAGTGAAGTCTTTACTGCACTAGAATACTCCAAATACCACACACAAGAGCATTCAGTGAAGTCTTTACTGCACTAGAATACTCCAAATACCACACACAAGAGCATTCAGTGAAGTCTTAACTGCACTAGAATACTCCAAATACCACACACAAGAGCATTCAGTGAAGTCTTAACTGCACTAGAATACTCCAAATACCACACACAAGAGCATTCAGTGAAGTCTTAACTGCACTAGAATACTCCAAATACAAGAGCATTCAGTGAAGTCTTAACTGCACTAGAATACTCCAAATACAAGAGCATTCAGTGAAGTCTTAACTGCACTAGAATACTCCAAATACCACACACAAGAGCATTCAGTGAAGTCTTAACTGCACCAAGCTGCCATTATTGTCAATCTTTTTTCATGTGTAGAGTGCAGTCGGCAGACGACTGCCCTAAGCAATGTTTACTCTTAACATTTAACAGTGCAGTGTTATTCGTGGGAGCTTATTGTTGAAACAGGAACGAGGAAGTCAAAGCACATTCAGTTTTCTTTCAATAAAAAAAAGAACAATCTGAAGCTCTGAAAATGACATTATAGATATATATTGCCAAGAGTACTTTTTGCACAAAACAAAGGGATTAGCAAACCAACAACGTGCAGCATTCAGCTTAACAATAAAACTTAGGCCAAAAGTTATTTTGCAAATTGTTGTTTGTTTCTATCTTGTACAGTTATTTCTAAACAGTGGCCAGAATAGGCTCAACATGTACCGTTTGACATATGTGTGACTTAACCACCTGTGCAACGGTCAGATCGTCCAGTTTGTTCGGTTGACACACGTGTGACTTAACCCACCTGTGCAATGAAGGCCGTCAGATCATCCAGTTTGTCCGGTTGA
The DNA here is from genome assembly GCA_017654935.2 of Phymorhynchus buccinoides. NCBI lineage: Eukaryota > Metazoa > Mollusca > Gastropoda > Neogastropoda > Raphitomidae > Phymorhynchus > Phymorhynchus buccinoides. The sequence goes on from JAGGCT020000108.1 coordinate 2,893, forward strand.
CACACGTGTGACTTAACCCACCTGTGCAATGAAGGCCGTCAGATCGTCCAGTTTGTTCGGTTGACACACGTGTGACTTAACCCACCTGTGCAATGAAGGCCGTCAGATCGTCCAGTTTGTTCGGTTGACACACGTGTGACTTAACCCACCTGTGCAATGAAGGCCGTCAGATCGTCCTAGTTTGTTCGGTTGACACACGTGTGACTTAACCCACCTGTGCAATGAAGGCCGTCAGATCGTCTAGTTTGTTCGGTTGACACACGTGTGACTTAACCCACCTGTGCAATGAAGGCCGTCAGATCGTCCAGTTTGTTCGGTTGACACACGTGTGACTTAACCCACCTGTGCAATGAAGGCCGTCAGATCGTCCAGTTTGTTCGGTTGACACACGTGTGACTTAACCCACCTGTGCAATGAAGGCCGTCAGATCGTCTAGTTTGTTCGGTTGACACACGTGTGACTTAACGGTTAACCCACTTGTGTAATGGTCAGATCGTCTAGTTTGTCCGGTTGACACACGTGTGACTTAACCCACCTGTGCAATGAAGGCCGTCAGATCGTCCAGTTCCTTGGAGTAGGCGCTGGTACAGGTCTTGAAGCTGGTCAGAAGCTCATGCACACGGCCCCAGTGAGTTAAAAACTGTAACAAGCGTAAAGGAAACAAGTCATGGATGATAAATCAAAATAAAGCTTGAAGAAATGTAGATCACTGCTGAGTTATTAATATTCACACAAAAATAAGCATAAAGTCAAATTTAAAACCCCAAAAGAAAGACTTAATAACAAAACAACAAACACAACATTTCGGGCCCAACCCGTTTTCTAGCAACATTAAAAAGTAGATCAATAAAAATGAAAGCAGTTCCTTTTACTAGGTCACTAGCGTTTTAAACTGACCTCTTTAGTCGTGTACCCAGGCCATTCCTTTCCCCAAGTAAGCTCTTCGCGTGTACCCAGGCCATTCCTTTCCCCAAGTAAGCTCTTCGTGTGTACCCATCCGCCATTCCTTCCCCCAAGTAAGCTCTTCGTGTGTACCCATCCCATTCCTTTCCCCAAGTAAGCTCTTCATGTGTACCCAGGCCATTCCTTCCCCCAAGTAAGCTCTTCGTGTGTACCCAGGCCATTCCTTTCCCCAAGTAAGCTCTTCGTGTGTACCCAGGCCATTCCTTTCCCCAAGTAAGCTCTTCGCGTGTACCCAGGCAATTCCTGTCCCGAGTTTTCTCTTCTTGTGTACTTCCTCCTTTTCCTTCCCCCAAGTAAGCTCTTCGTGTGTACCCATCCTATTCCAATCCTCCAAGTAAGCCTTCAGCAAGTACCCAAGCCATTCATATTCGCAAGTCGCTAAGCTAGGTCACGTATGTGCGCTAGGCCAATTCCTATCCCCCAAGTAAGCCTCTTCCTCAGTGTACCCAGGCGCATTCCTTTCCCCAAGTAAGCTCTTCGCCCCATACAATTCCTTTTCCCAAGCTCCTCCCATGTACCCATGGCAATTCCTTTCCCTTACAATCCCCGGATTAGCCCAGGCAATTCCTTTCCCAAGTAAAGCTCTTCCGCGTGTACCCAAGCAATTCCTTTTACGGTGTAGGCCTTCTTTTTTTCCCTCCTTCCTTTCCCAAGTAAGCTCTTCGCGTGTCTTTCGCAATTCCTTTCCCCAAGGAAGCTCTTCACCGTGTACCCATGCCATTCCGTCCCCCCCCCCAAGTAAGCTCTTCACGTGTACCCAGGCAATTCCTTTCCCAAGTAAGCTCTTCTTGTGTACCCAGGCCATTCCTTTCCCCAAGTAAACTCTTCGTGTGTACCCAGGCCATTCCTTTCCCCAAGTAAACTCTTCGTGTGTACCCAGGCAATTCCTTTCCCCAAGTAAACTCTTCGTGTGTACCCAGGCAATTCCTTTCCCCAAGTAAACTCTTCTATTTGACAAAGGCACAAACATCGTTATCTTTCACTTTTTTTAAAACTTTCCTTTTTCACGTATCTACGAATATGGAAAGGTCGTATAGTTTCGCTTAAGCCGGAAATTACCGTCTTCCAAGTACGTTTAACAAATGTGAGAGCACGGAATACGAAACTCTACTGACACCCTCCACTTCTCGTGTCTCACCGTACTACAAAGTACTGGTACTCTCCCCTTTTCTCCTCTCCTTAGAAACAATGCAAAACAGTGTCAAAGTACACACGGGACACATCGTTTTTTTTACCATTTTCTTTTCATTATGTTAGGCAATGACATAACACTATTCCCTCCCAATCGTCTTATCACATCGAACACACAACTACTGCACACCAACTCTAATCTTTCCTATTATATACAGATAATTGACAATAATAATTATATAAGTAATCACTAACCTATACAAGATAAACAATAAGTTAACACATTATCTCAAACTTATGTTTTCTATTAACCTCCAAACAAAAGCACACACTGGCATCAAGGGTAGCTGGCAAACAAACACCAGTTGCAGGATCTTGACTAATTCATATATATAGTATGACATTATTATTTTTTGTTATTTTACATAAGATTTTTACCATTTCTTTTGAATTAAGTGCTGGTTTGCTTTTATTGTGGACTTTCAATCTGGTGCAAAGAGTACAACCTTTCACTTGTAGAAAAGTCTTTTAGCTCAGCTTGAACATTCACTGTGGCCATTCTTTGCAGGCCGATATGCAGAACTGAGAGATGGCTTTCAAGGCGAAGTTCGATACCAGCTGTCTTTGCATAGGCCCATTTGGTGCTATCTCACCCCATTGGGAGAAAAAGTTAATGCAGCACATTTTCTTTCCTTCTTTTCAACGCAAAAGTCATAAAGTTAAGTTTAAAGTAATTGAGTTTGTTTCTTAGGTTCACAAAACTTGTATTTTTTATATTTTATATACATTGGATACCAAATTTTATTTTATGCAAAGGGCATTATATATATATATAAGGAAATTTAATGAGTGTGTTTGTTTCCGTCATACAAAGCTGAAAGGATAAAAGTTTCAGGTGAAATTGAGCGATGCGTCAACTTCGGACTTGCGCATTTCCGCCACCGAAAGGGGGCAATCAAACCAGTAGGGTCTAAGCGCATGATATTCTTAGTCGGGGGTAGTGCGTCCTAAGCTGCTCATTCACACGAGTTAGTCTTTATAGCTCAAGTGATCTCCAAGGCCACATCAGGGCTAGAAGCTGGCTTAAAAATAGTCATCCCCAATTCCGATAGCTATAAAATTAAATTCTAAAGTCTCATCTCTCTCTCTCTATGATATATACGAAGTAACAATATTTTAAGAACTGTAAACCATCGACATAAAATTAAAAGATGCGATTGAAAATGACACAATATATGCATGAGCCATGTCTAAGATCAAAAAGAAGGAAAAATAACAATTAAATGGAACAACTCAAAAGCATGATCTTGATGAAAATCCAAGGTGAACTATTTGTCTCGGATCATCAACACCACTAACATTTGATTAAAAAACAACCGAAAAACACAACAGCAACCTATCTAACACTAGGTGATCATTGCACAATATGCACTCTGGCATCTTATTTTTCTATGAACGAATGAACAATATAGGTTGCAGATAGTTTCTTTTATTGACATTTCAAATTTAAAAAAAAAATGATATTATGTTTTTTGACATTGAAATATGAGCCCTAAAACATTCAAGTTTCAACTCACTACCATCAGTTTCACAAGCTGTAGTGACTGTCATAGGACTAACTAAGAAATATACAACAAACAAACAACTTCACGACAAGTGTAAAGTGACATTATTTTACTCACAAGAAACAAAACAAAACTACTGGATCCCCAAACCATAATTCGTGCACGAATGCGCTTCTTTATTCACACAGACAAACAATAAAAAACAGCAAATATAGCAAAAGGAGCAAATAGCGGGCAACAAAAGGAGCAAAAATTCAACAAGATCAAAATACAATACTTCCCCTCTACAGTCCAAGGCATAAATGATACAGCCAAGTTGAAAAAACCCCAAAGAGTACAAGGTATGCGTTTTGTGTGAACACACTAATCAAGGGTGGGAAGAACAAAAAAAAAAAAAAAAAAAAAAAATTTGAGATGAGAGGGTTGGGGACAGTGAGTACGCAATCATAAATAGGTCAGAAGTTGGATAACGAGGGTCAGTTGGGTGGTGCGTTAGTAGGGGGTGGGGATTAGGGGGAGAGGGGAGAGGGGGAAAAAGTGTTTAGGGTTGTTGGGTGAAGAGAACAAATCTCGTGCTAAAGTGGACACATGTAGCAGAAGCCGACATTACAATACAATTAAAAAATGAAAATGTTATAAAAAACTAAAAATTATTTTAATAAATTATCACTTTGTCATGCCTTGATCATTATAAGATACAGAGCAGGGGGTAGGAGAAGAAAAAAGAAGAAAAAAATACCATAATGATCATAAATCTACAGTCGGTACTCCAAACGACTAAAAGGGTGGATAATACAGATAGTGGCTAACAAGCAGAAAGAAGAAGAAAATACCATAATGATCATAAATCTACAGTCGGTACTCCAAACGACTAAAAGGGTGGATAATACAGATAGTGGCTAACAAGCAGAAAGCGGAGAGAGACAAATGGAAGGACAACAAAACAAATAACGGAAGAACATTCTGATTCAAAGGAGAATCATATTAATCAAAGTACCAATTATATTCATGTACATGGGTGCAACTACACAACATGAAAAAAAAACAAAAACTGAAAGGCCGGGGTCTAGGGGTGATGTCCCCCTGCAGCTGAAGAAACAAACGATTTATGAAAGTATGTTAGTTTTTTTTTCCCCCACACAATTATACAAATGCTTATTTTAAAGGTGTTTATAAAAAAAACAATAGTCACAGAAAGATCTTGTTTGACAAAATTAAAAAAAAGGAACTTCCTTGGCAGGGGGGGGGGGGGGTAAATTTGAGTCCCAGTTTGCACCGCCAATGTCGCCATTTAATGCACACACAATGGTTTTAACACCCATGTCCACTAAAAGGCATCAAATCAGGGCCTGTTATCCAAAGACCCTATTTTCTTAATTTTGGGAGGTAATGATAGGCCTAATGTTATACATGTCACAGAGGAATTCACAATATTGCAAATATATTTTTTTTCTCTACCCTGTTAAGTTTTATGGCATTATTTTGGCTGGAATGTGGCTGGCGGTCGAAAGGGTTACGAACAACAGGAAATTGGTGTATACCAGGCAAAGTTGCACCCATGCCTGTAGATCATTTCTGGACTATACAGCACACCTGATATGTATACGGTGCGCTGTTACTATATTCTCTTACTACAGTGTTTCATTTAGTCAATCACAAGGCGCAGGGGTCTTCGAGGTATCGCCTTTTAGTCCGAAAATATGGTATGGCTCCAACCCACCTGCCTGCGCATCTCGACCATTCCAACGGAAATATCGCCATCTTAGTCCTTATTTGTGTGAAAACAAAGTGAAAATGTTATCTAAACATGTAAAGAAAACATCCAGATGTTATAAAAAACAGTTTAGATAAGTTTCGATTTGGAACAGCCAAAAACGCAGCATCGATCTGGCATTTTTCAAAAAAGGTTAATGACTAAGATGGCGGTTTCCCATGATAAAGCACGCTATTTGTGGCCGAATATGACGACACATGGGTACAAGCCATATGCTACGCGTTCTTAAAGCCAACGCGGTACTATATATATAAGCAAAAGCAAGTAGGCTCAAAATGTCAGTTTCTAGCTTGGCGCATGCGCAGCGAAAGCATCCTTTTTCACCTACGAGAAAGAAGGGGAAAGACTAATGCTGGCTGCAGGCAAAAGCCCGCAGCTAGGAGAGTCGCTGGCTTGTCTCGTCTCTCTCCATCTCTCTCTCTTTCCCACTCACACTGACTCCCGGTTTCTTGGGATAGGGCTCTTTTATAGCCCAGTGGTAGCCTTTAAAGCATCAACATGATAAAGCACTAGTACAAGTAGTAAACGCTGTCTGCGTAAGTCTGTTTTTAGATAATATCATTTGACTCGACCTAACTCTTCATAAATCAGTTTCCTGTGTCCACATAAACTATCCTACTCGAAGTAGAAAGCTGTCATGTTCAGTTACTCTGTGTGTGTGTGTGTGCGTGCATATGTAATGTGTGTGAGTTGTGTTTGTGTAAGTGCTGTGTGTGTTGTGTGTGTGTGTAAGTGTTGTGTGTGTTATGTGTGTGTGAGTTGTGTGTGTGTAGTGTGTGGTTGTGTGAGTTTGTGTGTGTGTGTGTTGTATGTGTAACTGCGTGTGTGTATGTGGGGAGTTGCGTGGTGTAAAGATGTGTGGTGTCGTGAGTTGTCGTGTGTGTAAGTGTGTGTGTGTGAGGTTGCGTCGTGTTTTCTGTGTGTGTTTGTGACTTGCGTGTGTGTATAGTGATGAGTGTTAAGTGTGCTGTGTGTGAGTTGTGTGGAATGCATGTGTGTGTGTTGAATAAGTGTGTGTGAGTTGTGAGTGTGTGTTGTGTGTGATGTGTGTGTGTGTAAAGTTTGTGTATGTGTGAGTGTGCGTGTGTGCTTGGTGTGTATGTGTGTGCGCGTACGTGCGTGTAGGTGTGTGTGAGTTTGCTGGTTGATGCTGTTATGTGAGTTTTGCGTTTGTGCAAGTGTGTGTGTGTGTGAGTTTTTGTGTGTGTAAGTGTGTGTGTGTGAGTTGTGTGTGTGTAAATGTGTGTGTGAGTGTGCGTGTGTGTATGTATGTATGTACGCATGTATGTAAGTATGTATGTTGGAGTTGCAGTGTGAGTTGCTGTAACGTCAGTTGTATGTGTGGAGTTTGTGTGTATGTAAGTGTGTGTGAGTGTGAGATTGTGTGTGTGTGTAGGGTGTGCGTCCGTATGTGTAGTGTGTGTGTTCGCGTGTGCGTGATGGTTAGTGTGTGTGTGTGGAGTTGTGTGTGTGTGAAATGTGTGTGTGTGTGTGAGTTGCGTGTGTGTAAGTGTGTATGTGTGAGTTGCGTGTGTGTAAGTGTGTGTGTTGTGAGTTGTGTGTGTGTAGTGTGTGTGTGTGGAGTGTGTGTGTAAGTGGAAGTGTGAGTTGTGTGTGTGTAAGTGTGTGTGAGTGTGTGTGTGTGTCAGTGTGTGTGTGTGTAAGTGTGTGTGTGTGTAGAGTTGTTTGCGTGTATGTGTAAGAGTTGTGTGCGTGTACGTTGTGTGATGTTTGTGTGTTGTGTAAGTTTGCATGGTTTTGTGTGTATTGTGTCCTGTATTTGCGTTGTGTTCATAATAACAACAACAATAGATGGGGAATCGAGAGTTCTGGTCGCTTCTCTTCGTGATGGACTCTTTTTTGGCTGGGACGCCGTGATTCAGGAACAAGTAATTTTTTTGTATATACCATGGTTTGTTTGTTCAGCCCATCGTACATAGCGAAAGCCGATACGCGACATTAAACTGCGGAACTTTCCATCGCAGTGTGGCAGTGTGTGATGTCTCCACATGCGAGCATGCAGAACATAAACATATTATTTAGAACCTTTCACCTTTCTGTCATAAATACTTTGGCAAAACAGAATTTCTACCTGATACAGCCTGATTTAAAACTATCTTTAACAGCCTTCTTCCTGTGAGCTAAGGCTTTACAGCAACACACTATGCACTACAGGAATCAGCAGCAGCAGTCTCTTGGACAGTAGAAAGCACTTCAGGCCTTCTTTTCCTATCTTTCATTCACTCCTGAATTCTCGGTACTTGTCTACTCTTAAGGTGTAGAGTGGCACAGAGGCAACGCGCATTCAAGCCTCGTGCACAGTAAACCCGAGTTTCGGACCTGGGTACAGGGGATTTTTTTCCTTTCATTTTGCACTAGGCCTTACGGTCGTACTGAACGTGGAGTCTTTCGGATGAGACGATAAGACCGAGGTCCCGAGTGGCCATACACTTAGCACACGTTAACCCAGTGGCAACGTAAAAGTTGTCATTTATGATTCAAAATCATTACCCACCCCACTAACTCCCTTCCTTCCTCATCAGTTCACACAACAAATAGTTGCATGCAAAACATAAAAGAAAGAAAAAAGGATCTGGCGACGCGCTCTCCAGGTGAGAGCAACCCGCATATATCACAGACGCCTCTGTATACCATAAACTACGCAAATACCCATACCAAATAAGATTCAGCATGCAGTCAGATAAATTAAACTGAAACATCATCAGCACAATAGGGGTGTCATTCATGAGTAGTGTAGGTAGCGCAATTAATTTAGCACAGGATTGAAAGGAGGAGGAAGGTTGGAAAGAGTAAACAGCAAAATGATTGATTGCACATTAATCTAGTTCAAGCGTAAGATAGTCCCTGCATCTGAATACTGGTCCAAGTAGATACAAAAGCTCATAGGTAGCCCACGCAATCATGTGTGTCCATAAGCCGCCCTTGACATGCTAACCAACAGTAATTAGGTACGTAGCCTGAGGTGACAGTCACGTATGATGTCATCAGATGAAGAGGAATAACATTGATATGCTGGCTTTTGCTCTGACACTGTCAATAGAGTTATATCCCCAGACCATTAATTTTTTTCAGATTGTCTCTATCAGTTGTCTTTTCATGGCATGGTTAATTTTGTCCAATGATTCTTTGTTTAAATTTTCTCTGGCAGTCAAAGGGTTAAACATTACTAACAGATGGGTTTTTTAGGGGGGTGGGGTGGGTGGATTTTGTTTTCGTTTCTCAGGACTAATAGAAGGATATCTGACATGAAATTTGGCAACACTGATAGAGAACATGACCTGGACACTTTATTTAACAATGATCAGATTTTGAAGTGATGACAGGTGATGCCTATTCTTAACAATATGTCCTTGATCAGAATACAATTAAAAGTAAATTAGAACTAGCTAAGCAGGTGTAGAGGAACAAAGTCCTTTTTTTCTATAAACAAGACGCATTTGAAAACACAAACGTCTACACTGCTCTCATCTCTCTCTATCTCTGTCTACTCTCTGCTATACAATACATAGAGTCTTAGCAAAATGTTGTTTTTTAATAAGCCTGACCATTCATGCCGAACTTTGCAGACATGTCTAATGGCACTATGCAGTTATGGAGGGCCACCAAAAAAAAATTCACAAGTAATTCTTAGCTTCCCGTCAACAGCGCTGGATTCCAAGTACTGCTGGTGATGCTGGATACTGACCATCTCATTTGTCCGCACTTTTCTAAGACTCAAAGTCACAAAACATAAAAGTAGCATGTCAGAGTTGTTAATGTTCGCGTTCTTGTCCTCTTACGAGATAGCTGCATGAAGAATTTTTTTTACTATTATTTTTCTGAGACCAAGTACGTGATTTTAACACGATGACAATGCTAATGTATTATGCTATTATGTCTACTCTTGTCTTAGAAAGTGGATAACTGATCAGCTCACCATACAGCGTAAATCGAATCGAGCGCTTGTTGAGGGGGCTAAGATGTTTTGTGTGAAATCGTTTTAGATGGACTCCATACTTTTCAATAAGTGCCTTTCAAACACAGGTGCTTGCAAATTTGGCATGAATGGTCACGGGTACAGTGTACGGTATCAGATGTGCAAAAATACTTGTAATTATATGTAGCATTAGATCCTGATAAACAAAAATGAAGCAAATATTGCCCCCCCTCGCCCCCCAAAACAAAAAACAACCCCACATAGTGCTCTCGAGTCTGGTAATAGTACCGGATATTTTACGGCCTAATAAGGGCGCGACCTGATTCTATAAGTGCGCTACTACCACCTCAATTTGACCCCAAAATCAGATTTGTTGTTACTGCTACTTTCTTCCTTCTATATTTCATTCACATTGCATGGATGCTCCTGCTATCAGGATCAAGGAATGCAGGATTTTTTGTTGTTGCCTGAGTCACTGGAGTCGCCGGGTTTATGAGATTTGAGAGCAGCGGATTTCTATTTATATAAACTTTCTTGTTATTATTATCTCTCATACGTGTAGAATATACAAGAGATATAATCAGATAAATATTCACGATGCCTCTTACCAAGGTAACTTATATATACTTTAGTGATGTTTAAAAAGTCAAATTGTGAACTGGGCGGTCCCCTAGACCCGCTCCCTGCCTTTGGCAGGAATTTTTGAATTTCCCAGAAGGCGCAGGTGATCTCAGTCTGGAAAAATGTATTGCTTAATAGTCTTAAATACGTCTATGTAAATTAGACATACTAACTGCCAGTCGTCCTTGGAGTATAGTCTAATTTACATAGCTACTACTACTATCGTGTTAACTGCTCAAGAAGCACTCATAGAACACCGGTGCCAGTATGACAAGAGCCACTGCAACGACATAGGTAGGTGCAGTTCTCCCAACCCTGAGTATGTTTCGCAGGAGGCTTTCGTCATACTAGCAGAGAATGGAATGAGTGAGTGTTCCATTGATATAACCTTAGCTAAGTTAGTATAAACACACGCATGAAATGATGTGGTCAGCATTGTGCTCTTAGAGATCAGGTTGATACGCTTGAGAATGGTCGTGGAATGATTCTATAATCAGGTTTTTTTTTTTTTTATTAGTTATTAATAGCCATGACAGAAAACCTAGAAAGCTATACTTTTAAAAAGAATTTAATGAATATTAATAATTGTTTACAAAAGCTTACAAACATTTAGGTGGATTTCTTCTCAGTGAGAAATAAGAAGAAGAACCTGCAATGTATTATTAAAAGTTTGCCAGAAAGCAGAAATCTATAAGATATATAATAAAAATAATAAATAATAGCCATATAGCAAAAACAAAAGTGTGTAGGTGTGCAACGCATGCATGAAAACGGCATTGTATATACACAATTTAGAAATAGATAGTTACCATAAATGTTATTAACGTTGCCTGACTCTGTGGCCCAAGCCAGCACAGCACACGGGCAATCACAGAAAAGTTGACATTATTATTAGGCAGCAGACAAGCAAAATAATGACACCTCAAATTTCGAGACAATCATAAAACATCAACACTTAAATATCAAGCGGTTCACCAACTGATTATTGGTGTCATTTTATGTTCCTGAAAAGAATGGGAGGCGGGGGTGGGGGTGGGGGGATAGCAAATATACTACAAAAGGAATAATAAAAAATGTAAAAATACAGACTAGTTTCCAGTCTCTTGTAATAAAGTAGTTCACAATCCAACAAAACGCACACACACAAATTTCACCATTCACATATTTTTTTTCCCCATGCAAGTATTAGAGTTGTCTAAATATATGCTTTACCACTAGAAGATAGAAACCAGTTCGTCTTGCAATTATTTGGTTATACTAAGCAAAAAGGCATTGACAAAATTTCAACCACTGCGTGATACACATAAAGCCAAACTTGACCTTGATATCATACACAGTTGAGCTCTAAGCAGTATGGTAAATGAAGGGCTGGGAGAGCTATGTCCAGTCGGGGTTTGCTTCACCTAAAAAAGAAAAAGGCGGTGGAAAAGCCCATGAGGCAATTAAATATCTGTACCATATTTGTGGAATTAGTGACAATATGTCAATAAAAAACTAGATCAGAAGAGTTGAACTAAGATCTGCAGGCTCCGTTAAGTATTTTTATTTGTCGTTTTGTTTTTGCTCCGCTGATTCTTTCTTTCTTCTCCTTTGGTCACATCCCCTAAGTGCTTACAGATTACTCTCTGTCAAATAGTTATGAGTTGGCAGCCACCTAAGAGATGAGAAGAAGAATCAAAATGGGTCACACCTGAAGCAAACCCACTAGTTACCGTGTTAAATAGAGATGATATTCCATTTATTATAAAAATCTTTGTCGAGCTTATAAACGTTGGACTCAACTGATAATGTTTGAAGCAACGATCTCCTCCCGGCTATGGTCATGCCAAAAGAGCAATAAATAAAATATAGTGATTAAAGCTCGTAGATTGAGTGATAATATTTAATTGTAAAACACTTAAAGCGCCATGCAGAATCTCAGCCTGTTAGGCGATGATTCACAACACAACAAAAACGCCTCTAACAAGATGTATGGCTGTGGATTGTTCTATGAAGAAGACAACACAAACTGTCTTGGGGAAGATATTCATATGCCCTGCTATAGATTACATAGTCATAGATGTTTCTGTCACATCCATTCATTCTATGTGGGCAATTTATCCATCATCAATTTGCAAATCTTTCGACAGTTATTGTATCTATAACGATAACAAGTAAAAACAGTACACAGTTAACCGCTGGATACTCAAAATAGCTTGATTGTTTTCGTATGCTATTTCATCTCTAATCATTTTGCACTCAAGCCAGCTCATGCGTTAACTATCTCTACGTCGTAAACGCTTAAACAACTGAAAATGATGTGGTCAAGTTTGTCTACTATTATTCTTGCAAGAACTGGTTTAATATACTTTGTCACTGCAGAAAAAAAGAAATTACATAGCCGTAGATAAACAATACTTATGCACTGAGGTACCTATAAATAACTGGCAACAAGACTTGATGTACAGTAAATTTAAAAAACACCATAATCCGACATTACCTCATTTTGATTGCGTAACACATATGTGACCACCAACTACGGCATCGTAAAAGCAGGGCACATTACGCCTATGACTGCGCCCGTAGCCATAAGCAGAGATTAATATCTAACGCGGGTAACCTCGAGGTCCCAGTTCCGAGAGATAGGGAACTTTAATAGCTGGTGTGGGGATGGCAAATATATGACGAAAATAAACAAATAAAAAAAGTAAATAAATACAACTCCAGTCTGTGTAACAAAGTGTTCACATCCAAACAACACACGAGCACGCGAATTTCACATTCACTATGTCTTTGCACCATGCGAGCATTATATTTAGTGCTAAATTGTTTACCGCTAAAGAAAAACGCGCCGTGTCTGCTAATTTTGCTTATACTTAACTGTAACACAAATGACATCCCAACCCATTTCGAACCGGAAATTCGAAGATATAAAGTTCGCCTGGCGAGTAGATGGGAAATTGAACTGGGTTTGGGGGAATGGCAAATATATACCAAAAGAAAAAAAATAAAATAGCAACTACCAGTCTGTTGTAACAAGTGTATCGCCCACAATCGCAAACAACATCACGCACAAAAATTTCACATCCACATAGCTGCTTTGGCACATCATGCGAGTACTAGTTTCGTTGGCTACATTGTTTATCACTAAGAAAACCCTAGGCCAATTCATCTTCAATAATTTGCGTATACTAACTTAACCGCATATGACTCCCACCATTCAACGCGTAAATCGACTCCCAGTTCCGAATTGGGAATATATACTAATGCGCTGAACGTCACAGACCAAATATTTTCATTAAAAAAGTCACCCAGATCCAAAACGTTCTAACTCACACTTTCATTTCTGATAAGATGCATATTGGAATGTGCATCGTGATGATAGTTTCATTCGATAAGCTAACAACTATGGTCATCCACAAACCATGAAATGAATAAAACATCTGTAATTGCGCTCTACGAGTCAATACTGCCATACTCACGTGGGGGGAGAAGAAGGACATAAAGAAGAAAAAACTTTTCGGTCACTTCGTTAAAAATCCGTTCCAAAAGGCTATAGTGGTCTGGCATTTCCCTTAGCTGTAAGAACAAAAAAACGGGACCACTGAGAGTCAGGAAATAGAAGCACTACTTACTATATTGCATTAGTAGGGTAGGGGAGAGAAAGGCTGAAAGTGCTAAACTATCTACTCACTAGACCTGGCGTTTCTAGCGGCAGGCGTATCCGGTGTGCATCTTGCAGCAGGAAGAAAACAAAATCGGTGGGGCAGGATTTCGTTCTAGCAGCCCTTGCTGAGGGTTAACTGGGTGGGCTAGTTTGCTCACGAACACGGCTGCTCAATAATGTCAAGGACATCTTCATATGTTATCATGTTGGTTATGTGGTATTTTTGGTTGCTGCTCTCTGCATCTTTTTCTTAGCATATTTACAGTGTGAAAGCGACAGTTGAAATATAAGGAAAAGGTGCAGTTGGGATTCGAACATGGGGCCTCATTGCTCGGAGGCTCTGGCCATTATGCCCCCAGAATCCGAAGACATCAGAATGTGGCAGGTAACGATGACCTGTATATTCGTGAGCGTCTTATCCTGAGGCTCGTTTCATTCTACATTGTTAACTCTAAATGTTCTCTTACTCTAAAGATTAACGCTTGAATATATTGAACGAAGAGTTTCAGTGCAAATTCACCCATCTCGGGTGGATAGAATCAGACTCCATTTCTTTTTTTTTCTTACAAATTTAGAAAACAGTAATGATTTCAGCTTATTTTGCTGGAGTATTAAAATTAAGTCACCATTTGCTAGAGAACAGGAAACTTTCACACACATCGTATTTATAATAAGGATAATCTTTATTAAGGTCTATCTAAATGTGAGCTCCTAAAAGTGATATTGAGTAAATTGAATATGTTGATGAGCATTTTCTTACAGCTATGTTAAACATTTAGCACTGCTGTTTCTCAAGAGTGGCCGACAGTCAGCGCTAACCACTTTGAAAGCTCATAACTCTAGTAAATGAAAATAGTTCAAGAAGCTTCTATATATCATTTGAATAATGAAGAATTGTCTGGAGTTGTGTAAACCAAACTGGAACCATTGTACTCAGAATGGTCATATTTGATCACTTTGTCCGGCTTTCGTGGTGCTAGGTCACATAGTCGGTATCTGGATAAAACCCTGAATAGTCTATAAATTATATTTAAGTAATGCTTCTCTTTTTTTATAAAAAGCAAGCCAAATTTACCCTCAATTAAGACCTATGAGCAGGGTAGAAATCTATATCCAAGCTTGATTAGATAATATCATTAATAAAAACTAAAACCAAAGAAATATGCTAATAAAATAATGGCTATGCAATAAGCAAATAAAACAAGCAACACCACACATCACCTATAAGTGTAAGTGAACTGAAAAGTGTAAGCATTGTTAAATCTAAAATATTAAAAAGCACCCAAATCAGAACAGATAAAGAACTATTACTGCCCAACAGGGGAGGAGCTGCATAATTATTATTACAAAACAATATAAAATTCAAATTCCATTATACAAGCATTTCAATTCATAAATACATGTGGCTTTAAATGCCTCAACAAGACTAAAAGAAGACTAAGTTTGTTGTAGAAAGGGGTGGCTACGGATGATAGGCAATGATTGGAAGGGATTACTGAAAAACCACAACACACAAAACCCAGACAAAGAACAGTTGTCTAACAGCCATTCCATAACACGACGTAAAAGGGAGAGCACATGGCAACCATGACGTGTTCTAGCTACTAGCCTACGATATCTAGATTGCATGACCCTAGTATTGCAGTGAACTGTAGCGTGACTGATCCCTCACGACCATTACGAGCATGAAAGTACGATTGTAACCATAAAAGTCGACGCACAATAACATTCTTCCAGTCAAGTCCTCACATGCACTCATCTAAGTAAAACGGTGGTGTCCGCATCGATTCTGGCTCTCAGCATGGATTTTCCTCAGAAAAAATACATTAGCGCACCGACCAGGTGCGAAACAGCCAGTCCAAATTTGCTGCACCAGCATAACTCACCAGTACAAGTCTGCGCACTGAAACTACAACCATGGCCAGCCAATAGTTTTGCCGACATACAAACCGTCCGAATCTATAAGGTCGCCGACAATGAAATCCACCAGCCATGATCAAATTGTTGACAAGAGAAACCAGCCAGCCAAGTTGCCGACAACAAAACTCACAAGCTCAATAGGATTGCCACTAAGAAAATCCACAGCGGAATCATAGTTGCTGGTCATCAACAACAACCAGCGATCAAGTTGCCAAGCACTGCCATCAGGTTGCCATCAACAACAAATCAGCGTGAATCGCTACTTGCTGATCGGATACAAACACACAACACAGCCAATCAGTTGCTAACCGTAACCTGAAGTACCGCAAACACCACAGCATAACTCGAATCAATTCACCAGACTAACGAAACCACCAGATACGATCCGCAAGCCCCAACCACTCCAGACGTATAATGTAAACTACCGATCCCTCCACGCACCCTTCCAAATCCATGTGGGTCCAGGAGGTCTCGAAGCTCTATGGCCTGGAGTGCCTGCTGTGCTGGCCACTGTTCTTGGGCCGTGGTATGAGAACTGTGCTCGTAAGTATAGGTGCATGCTGTCGACATTGTCGTCCTCACATGTGGGGCAGCACCTTCGTTCGCCGCGATCAGCCAGCCGCCATCGCGTCATGGTCTGCCTCGTTGCTGGCGGGGGTTCAGAGTTCTACTTCGTATTCCCCGTGTAACAGCTCGTCGAAGTAGCGCGTGTCCCGTTACCGAGTGTCACTGGGGCTTGAAGCGGCGGAGCACCTTTAATTGCCGGAGAGAGAGCAAAATTAACCGGTGACTGGTTTTGAGAAGATATTTCTATAGCAAATTACTAGTGACTGGTTTTTTTGAGAGATTTCTTATAGGCAGAAATTACTGTTACTGTTTTTTTGGGATTTTTTTTAGAGATTTCTGATAGCGACAAGATTACTGACTTTTTATTTTTAGAAGATTTCTATAAGCAAAATTCTTGTGACTGTTATAAAAAAAGATATTTCTATAAGCAAAAATTGACTGTGACTGGTTTTTGAAGATTATATTCCTTTTTGTTTTTGTTTTTTTCGCGAAAAACACAAATAAGCGATTACTAAAAAAAAATTATTTACAGTTTTTTTTTCATCCACTGATAATTGATGAATCTAGTCATTGCAGTGATGGAAAAGCGAAGATAAAACAACAACAAAAGGAATACCTTTAACAGCGGATGGTAGTGAGATCGGAGACAGTATTGACAATTGAAATGAATGATTCTAATGTACCAGAGTTATCACAGCAGTAATAGTTCTCATACCGCTATCATCTCCACATCATATCTCAGTTAGAGATTTCTGTAGCGTAATTATGCTGTGACTGTTTTTGAGAACAGATTTCTATAGCAAGCGAATTACCTAGTGACATGTTAATTGAGAGATTTCGTAGATGAAGCATAAGATTACAGATCGACTGGGTTTTGGGAGATTTGTTCGTAGTGTGTCGAAAATCTGTGTGACGTTTGGTTTTAGAGTATTTCTATATCAAAATTACCGTGCTGGTTTTGAGAGATTTCTATTGCAACAAACCAGTGACTAGGGTGGTTTGAGAGATTTCTATGCAAAAATTACCGTGACTTTGGTTTTTGAGGAGTATTCTATATGCAAAATTACCAGTGACTGTGTTTTGCGAAGATTTCTATCGTGTAAATTAACCCTCCGGGACGGGTTTTGAGAGAACTTCTCTATAAGCGTAAATTACCTGACTTGGTTTTGAAGAGATTTCTATAAGCAAAATTACCAAGTGGTCTGTGGCTATCTTGAGAGATTATTTCTATAGCATAATTACCAGTGACTGGTTATTGTAGAAATTTCTATAGCAAAATTACAGTGTACTGTTTTATGTGAGAGATATTCTTATAGAGCGAATTACCACTGTAGCTGTTTTGAGAGATTTCTATAAGCAAAATTCATACCGTGACTGAGTTTTTGGACGTGATTCTATATGTCAAAGATTACCAGGTGACTGGTTTTAGAAGACTTTCTATATAGCAAAATTACCGTGACTGGTATTGATGAGATTCTATATGCA
>JAGGCT020001089.1:0-15000 GCA_017654935.2 Phymorhynchus buccinoides
AATCCCTTAACATTTTGTGTGAGGGTGTAATACTAAGAGTAAAAGACATTAGTACATACATTATGCCCTGGGGAAAATGTCGCTGAGCGGCAGATATGTTTCCGTTTTTCTTCGCCCTTATATCTCGTGAACTACTGCATGGAATCACTTCACATTTTGTGGGGGTTGTAATACTAAGAGTAGAAGACATTGCAGTACACATTATACACCTGGGGCTTAAATGTCGCCGAGCGGCAGACATGTTCCCGTCTCTCTTCACAATCTTAGATCTCGTGAACCAATGCACAAAATCGTTTACCTTTAGAAAGAGAGGGAGGAGTAGACACGGGCAAGGATAGCAACTCTGTCTAAGGATATCAACTCTGTCATCATCCACATGATTGTTAAGGGTGTGCACCCCACCGATTAAGGGTGTGTACCCCGGTAAAGGATATGCACTCCAGTCACAAGTGTGTGTAGGTGTATCACCCAAAGGACGCAAAGAGGACGGGGGCTAAGATGTGAGGGGGATGAGAGGTTCGTGTCTGCCGCTGGGCGACACACTTGTATAGCTTAATTTTGTTTCATTTTTCTTTTCAAGGACAGATTGTAAGACTAGGCTTGGCCTAACTTCTTAATCATTGTTATATAAGGATGATGAAAAACAAGATGAGAAAGAAGTTCTGACCTGCTGTATGAGACATTGGAGGAAGCTTGCGAACGTATGTTCTTCTTCAGCCTTGTTGATAGGTGAGTGACAGACTGGAAGCCAGGGACAGGTAAGGCCAGGGGGTGGGGAGGGAGGTGAGGGGGCAGGGGTGGATGGGAAAAGGTGAGCACAAATCAAGAAGAAGAGACAGAGAAAGAGACTTAAAGAATAAAGAAACTTGTTATATACAATTTTTTGGTCTTCAGATTTCTTCTGTCTCTCTCTGAACCTGGCTACATTTCAGGTCTATTAGTCTAGTGTCGTAATATATTTACTTTTTCGTGCAAACTCATTTCGTGTCATTTTTGTGCCATCCCTGTGTAGTGCACTTTTGTACATGCCAGAATATAACGGAGCTTACTCGAGCTTACACATGAATTGCCTCTGGTATGGTCCTAGTTGCGGAGACAGAACACTAAATCAAAGCGTGTTCTCTCTTCTGTAGAAATGTAACACTTTGTTCAAAGATGTCAAAGTCTAGTTTTATTCCTCACTTCCGGTAAGAAATACAAAAAAAAGCAACCTCAGAGGTCGCTCTCATCCACGTGGATTAAATGCATTTGCCTGAAATTGATATAGCGCTGTATTATACCATCCAACTCAACGACATAGTCAAAACGAGCACACAAAATAAAGAAAAATAACAGAAACAAACTCTTTGCCGAATAAAATGGGCGAAAATCATTCCGAATAAATTTTCCCAGTAACACCCCCCCCCCCCCACCCCAAAAATGTACCCCTCAAACTTGAAACCGACTTTCGCTGCCCTATTGACTCTCTCTGAAATTCTGATCTCGTGTGATTTGCTTTTGCACACAAGATGAAACGCGTGCCTTGTGACGTTGCAAATACTTTCGGCAAAGAAAGATGATAATGGCGCTGCTTTGTAATGAGAAAGGAAGTAACTGGCAAGTTGTGTCACCATTAGGACAATCAGTTCCGGTTTAAAAAGCTTCCAAGAAAATGTGTTTAACATATTCCGACATGGTGCGGGTAGGTCTATATATGGGACATTTGTGTATACGAATATAGTGGGTCGATCCTGGAGGTACTGCAATACAAGAAAAGGCCCGATTTTATCACAAACTTAACCTCAAATGCCTTGTCTGTTGCATTGAACACAGCACGGCTGCTCAACAACTGGAATACCAGAAAAGGCCCGATTTTATCACAAACTTAACCTCAAATGCCTTGTCTGTTGCATTGAGCACAGCACGGCAGCTCAACAACTGGAATAGAATGGTGTTTATTTGCTCATTTATGAGTTTGGAGATTTGATATCCTATTTCGTGAACATTTGTTGTAGATGTCCATATATACTGCTCAAATTTTGCTAAGTATATTTATTATCTTTAAGCATACAAAATTATCAAAGGTAAACATAAAGCCATCACGCTTTTTTTCTTGTTCAGTTTAATTAATATTCACATTTTGATAGAAAACAAGGTAGTCTAATTGCTGGACCGTGTGGCTTTAAAGTATACTAAGTGGATCAACTTTGCCCCTGCTTACCATGGCCATAAAAAGGGTAACCTTTTTTCATTCAAACCATCAAACAATAGTTTAAATGCTACTATAGTTTTGAAAGATGTATATGACATATTAGGCCTACTATCAATTGTAAACGTTGTATATGTTTTGCTTGCATCTAAGTTGATTCTAAGGAATAACCAATCTTCCATCCAGAATTGTAGCAAACAAATGCCTTAATACATATGTGAATCATTAAAACTACATACTTTGGGGGTTTTCCTTTTGGATGCAAAAGTATTATCTTCTTTTTATTGCTGTAGAGTTGATTATGGTTTCCTAATAAATGTTTCGTGAAATGAGTGACACGTGGAACCTTAAGTAAAGTACAGAATGATGGATTCGGAGCTTCCGAGCAAGTAACAAAGTTAGCAAAATAACTGAAGATCAAAGAAACATATACTGACAGACACAGAGAAAAACACTTCAGCCCTCTGTACAAAACAAAACAACCAAAAGTCGCATGAAGACATCAAGGATGTATTCAGTCTGGTATATAAAACAAAGATAAGAAAAGACAAACCCAGTGGTGTGGGACAATAATAAGAATCATGATTCAAAAGTTAGAACAGTATCTTCTCATTAAAAGAACACAAATATAATGGCACATGACTTGCACAATATAATGGCAGTAAACTATGTCCTTTACCACAGAACATAAACAATGTATAAATAAACTGACTATACTTTTAGTGCAGTTAAGGAAAGGACCCAAACCAATATTGATTTGAAAGATGGAGTCAGGGCTCAAAGAGATATCTGTTCAGCTCGGTTTGGAAGTGGGTTAGGATGTAGCCACATGAAATGAAGTTAATTTTATTTCTTTAATTCCTAAATCATCTTTCATATTCAAAACTTTTGAAAAAGAGTAAACATTCAAAACAATAAATTTGCAAACCACTATTATTTTCTCATCACCTCCTGAAAATTGACGAGAATCCTTTATGAACGCATGTAATTGTCAGCTGTCATTATTTTCACAAATATTTTATTTGCCAAGATTCTCTTTCTTGTTGTTAAAATATTATAGGTTATTTTATTATTATATATATATGTTATATAATATTATAATATTATAATATTTATTATAAGTTATATTCTAAGCGCCTTTTGGTAAACATGTGTTAATATTTTATTAATCTGTGGTGGTGGCTCCTTTCTCTAGAGAGGAACTGAGGCCATATGACAATCGTTAGAGAAAAACACAGCGACTATTTGTTTGGTTAGGATTTTTACAATTATTTTTCTGTGGAATTTTACAAAAGGGTCTCAACTCAAATCACCCAAACGATAATTGGTTACTTGGTTTCTGGATCAAGCTGATATACAGATATCTCATTATCAGTCACGATGTTCCAGGTAACAGCTGACGCCCATCCACTAAAAGTGCTGTGGTGTTTGTGTGCATCATTCCCTTACCCCTCCTCTGACCTTTAGTAAACTGATTGGGCACCCACCAGTCATAGCGGTTCTGATGAAATGCCTATTGTATCATTTATCTCGTCAGCCTGGTCAGGTTTGTACTGTCATCACAGTGGCATTTCTAGTTATCAATAAGTTCATCGTGGGATTCCAACCATTGTAGGAGTTTAGAGTCTTTACTTTTTCTTCGCTTTTCAGCCCAATTGTTAAATGTGTACATGAAAGGGTTGATAGCAGAGTTCAAGGGCAACACAAATATAGCCAGAGCCACATTGATTTCGCCTGGTACCGGAACACCAGCCACTGCCAATATTCCACACAGACCAATGGGAAACCAGCACAGGAAATCAGTCACAGCAACAGTGATCAGTCGTCGAGCTATGGTCAGGTCGCGTGACACTTTTGTAGAATCGATTTTCAAAGCATTGTGCTGTATAGAACAGTATATGAAAGCCTGACCGACAGATATGAATAGAAATAGAATGAAATTTAAGAATATCAAGACACTGAAAGAGTAAGTTAGTCCTTTAAAGTCTTGTCTTGTAACTGGCAAAGGCACACATATACTCGTTTGGCTGTAAAACTCCCAATGCAATGTCACAGGAAGCAATGGGGTCAAAGCTAACATTCCACCCAAGGTCCATATCAACAAGCAAACTATTATTGATGACTTCTTTTGAAACCTTACCGTGCTAAAAGGAAGATGAATGACAACAAAACGGTCCAATGTTATGAACCAAATGATCACAACTGACACCTCACTGGACAACAAACACAAAACCCCAGCTGTTGCGCAGGTCACGCTGTCTTTCCATGTGTCATCGTGGTGAACATAACGTCCCCTGAACTGTTCATCAGCCACTCCAATAATCATGATGTAGACCCCCATCAGAAAGTCAGCCATGGCAAGGTTGGTGACAAACACACTGAAACCACTGGAAGACTTCATGCTTTTTGAAAGCAAACGGGTACTACAACAGAAGACGTTACCACTCAATGAAAGACAAGCGATAATCCACAGAAACAATCGGTATGTCCAGGAGTGTAACAAATCTTCGCACGAAGATATTTCATCTTTTGGAGCAATACAAACGACGTTCGTAGATATATCTAACAGTGTTTGCTTGCAGCAGATCTTATAGTTGTCAGTAGATACAAATCGTAGATAGAAAAGAACTTTAAAGATTGTCGATGGAAAGAATTTCACAGGGGTGCTGATCATGTAAAGGTGAGTTAACCTTGGTATGAACTGAAAACCAGCAGAGCTAATGGTGTGAATAGAAGTAGAGGATAGATTCAGTTTCTGTAGGCGAGGAAACAATGACAAGCCTTTCGAATTAAACACTGTGAGAGCGGTGAAGGACATATCTACCATTATCAATGAACTCTGTTGCCTATCAGAAGAAACACCCAGATATAGGGAGGATAGGGGGTTGCTAGACAAAGATAGAATTTGCAAATTTTCTGAACCAACAAAAACAGACATGTTTACTTGATGCAGCTTGTTTTCGCTGAGATCGAGAAATCTCAAGTTTCTTAAATGTATTGGAGGTAATGAGGTTATTAAGCAGTCTGATAAATCCACTCCAATAAGAAAAGTATTATTTGCCACGTCAGTGAGGGTCATACCTGAACCTGTGCCATCCAGGAAACGTAGCTGACTGCTGTATGTTGCACTGAAGGGCTGGTCACACAGAAATACGTGTCCTAAACACAGACAAGACACAGGACAGGACACGTGGCACGCTAACTCGTCATCATAATCGGGGCAATGAGGCCAGCCATCACATAAATGGTCGCTGTGCAAACATGCTAATGAGACTCGGCAACGAAAATATCCTGGACATTTAGCTTCTTCGCATCCCTGTTCATCCTGGTGGTCAATACAGTCATACAGTCCATTGCACCGGGTGTACACAGGCAAGCAGTCGTTGAACTCACCAGAACAACGGTAATGGCTGTCTGGACAAGTGTCTGTAAAATTCAGAGAGGTAGAAATAAAATAGTTGGCATTGTCAAAGTTGACCAGTACTGGAGAAGTTACAGATGTAAAGATCCTTCTATCAATAAGTTTAAATTCGTAACATTTGCGTTCGTCGGATTGGTCATGGCAGTGAAACAAAGCATCACACACATGGTCAAAGTGCACACATTGACCATTACCACATTCGAATGCGTTAATACAGGGAGGATAATCACAGAAGATTTCGTCACTCTCGTCCTGACAATTATTGAGCTGATCACACACTAGGGTGTACGATATTGCTGAGGCATCATCGTTACATTTGAACTGGTAAGGTACAACTAAACGTTGTTCAATTGATTTTACATTGTCTGTTCCTCCATTATATAAATTATGCAGAAACACCAAATCTTGAGAACATGTTCTATTATGGATAGGTGCACACAATAAAAATGTATGCGTTATGTGATCACAGCAATTTTTCATGTATCTCTCCCCTGAAGTCGCGGCAAACTTCATGCTACTCAAAGCAATGCCTTTCACACCCGAAGGGAAAACGTCATTAACTGTCGTATTTTTGTCAAATTCACAAATCACTCCAAACTTTGATGCACCTCTTAATCTCGACCAGCATTGCGTGGCTCTTAAAATAGCAGGCTGTTGCAAATGTAGGACAATGTTGAAAAAGCATTGCTTCAGTGGCCGCGAAGGGGAAAAGGAGCTGTTGATAGAGTGGTGAAGAACTGTTCCATCATCGTGAATCATGCTGTAAAAATACATTGCTGGACAGGACTTATCGTGGCTGTATAAGCCAGTCCAAAACAGACTCAGTCTGGATCTATGAATTTTGGTTTTGTTCTGTATTGCTAGCATGCCATCGTGAACACATTTAGGCAAACTTAGTTGGGCTCCTTGTGACGTGCAATGATCGTTAGCTCGTTGATTATTATCTCTACGACCAAAGAAAAACCAGAACATAGGGTTGACAATTTTGTAACAGCGGTCACACATAGCTATCATTCCCTGACACTGGGGGCTGCTGTAGGGACACTGGCCTGATTCATCCCGTCCATCTTCACACTCTGTCTTTAGGTTACAGGACATGTGGTGCTGGAAGCTGGCGTAATGCTTGACAGAGCAGTTCCAGAAACCATAGGGCGTCTTCTGTAACATTTCGCCGGCGAGGAAGAAAGAAAAGAAGAATGTAAAACCGTTGCCGGTGAAGGCAGAGATGGTAACTTCTAGCTTGATTTCAGTGGTGGGGAGCACGTGGGCAAAATCGGATTCAACATCTGAAGAGTCAAACAAGAGCTTCTTTCTCGTTTGCATGAAGATATTGTTGAGATCGTCATGTTCAATAATAAGGCTGTGTGTAAATACTTTTACGGGAATATATGTTGTGGCTTTGAAGCTCACCACCGTTGTTTTTCCAAATGGAACAGAAATGGTTTTTAACATCTTGGGGCTGGATTGACTGACATTTTTGCTCACAGTGATGTATCCAGATGATTGTGATGTCATCACAAGAGTAAGGTGTTCTAGCGGTAATAGGATTGTTGTTGTTGTTGTTGTTGTTGTTGTTGTTGTTGTTGTTGTTGTTGTTGTCATTGTTGTCATACCCTGGCTAAAAGACTCCAGGGATCATCCCAACAGCCGAAGCACATAAACACTATGGTACAAATGCATCAGCTAGGGGTGAGAAGATTACGTGTATGACCGTTTTTTATTACCCCGCCACGTGAGCAGCCACACTCCGGCTTCGGAGGATTTTGGAGACTCATTTTGTTATGCTAGGAGCTTGTCATGGCTAAAGAGAGTATGAGGTCACTTAGGCGGGGTTTGCTTTAGCCACACATACCCGTTGGACTTTCTGAGACAGCTCTTTAGTGTGTCATTAAACTGTAAATGGATAATCAGCAACCCAGCCGGTATATACCGGTGCAAAATACCTCTACATAAAAACAAATACAGGTATCATACCGGTACAGTTTTTTCCCGGTATTTTTTCGAAGTACCGATATTTTGCACCGGTTTAATACATGTACGGCATTTCATACCGGTACCCAGCTCCAGGATCGTCCCACTATCTTTTTAGTTATTAATGTCCCATATGTGCCTGTTCCAGGCCGGAGGAAGTTAAACGAACTTTCATCATCATACTGGTGCCCAGCTCTACAAAAGACACCACCACTCATTCATCAGCTCCCCTCCAAAGACGGGTGAGATCAATACGTCTACAGCAGTTCAAGTGATATTTTACAAGACAAAAATCCAAGGTCAAAGGTCAAGGTCACTGAGGTGAACAATTCTTTGCATTCCATTGGCATTAGCATTAGCATTAGTCTACCTGCTTGCCAAATTTAGAAACTGTATCTGCCATAATATAGAAGATATGGCCCAAACAAATAATTGACGATGTTCAGGGTCAAAGTTCAAGGTTAACGTTGATAGGGTAAAAGTCACCATGCATATACTGGACACACCAGGTTGATGTGGCATACCATCATACAAACTTTTAAGTGATTCTGTGTTGCAGTTTATGCGATATTGCGACAGACAAAAAAATCAAAGTCAAAGGTCAAGTTTATCAAGGTCACCGAGGTCAACAATACTTAGCATTCCATATGATCTAACGCTAGTCTACCTACATGCCAAATTTGAAAACTGTATCTACCATAATGTAAAAGATATGGCCCAAACAAATAATTGACGATGTTCAAGGTCAAAGGTCAAGGTCAAGGTTAGTAGGGTAAACGTGACCCTGTGTGCATAATCACCTTAAGCTAATACACCAACGTGCCAAATTTGGGGACCGTGACTGTACAATTGTAGAAGATATGGCGAAGACAAAAATTACATGTCAGAGGTCAAGATCATTGGTTAATCTTATTATGCAAATCATCTTTCTTGAAAGCTTGCATAAGTTTGAACAATGTGCGCCTTCTACTTCCCGAGAAAAAGCCAACATTAAAGTTTGTACCACAGACATAACACATACACACACACATACATACATACACACATACATACACACATACATACACACTCACATACACACGGACACACAACTGAACACTGATACATGATGAGAACAGACTCACTTCGTTAACACGAGTGAGCCCAAAACGCTCAATGCGACAGGGCTCCGTGTATGACAACTTACAAGTGATAAAAAAAGCATGCTATTTTTACGGAATGAAAATCCGTTTAACGTCCTCCGGTCTGAAACAAAGAACCCCCCATTTTTACAAAACATTCGAAATAGAAGTAGCACAGTAAACAATAGAAGGCGAGAAGCTGCAGTGTTTGCTGCAGCGGCGATGACGACGAAAGCAAGTTGATTGTAGTAGATGTTCTTCTTCTTCCTTGTCATCCAATAATTTCATCGATTTGAAGATAATACGACAATGGGGGTTCTGCGAAGAAAGTCTACCGGTAGTCAGGCGTCTTATTGGTAGGGATGAGGGGAAGTGTCCCATATGTGCCTTCCCGGGTCGAGAGGACGTAAAACACTACTTTTCATTCGGGATGAGGGGAAGCGGTTGAAATATGAACGAGAAGTATGAAGTAGTGGGGACCTGGGGGTAAAGGGGGGGGAGAAGGAAGACAGAGTGGCAGGGAGCAGGGGGAGGGGGGCAGTAGGAAGAGGGAGTTACAGCTATGTTTATGGATAACGCCGTGGCTGATGTCACTGCCACGGATGGAAGCATGTTCTACCTCGCAATGCTTCCAGAGAAAAAGGACTGCTGGCGGTACAGAGTCCTGCATGCTGGCAGTTGGTACGCCTCAGCCAGCAGGTGATGGTTTGGTCTTGAGGGAGGGCAGAGGGTGGGCTTCCTGGAGGAGTTGATGACCACCTCTCCACGATGGTCTTTGAAGAAGGTGGTGAGGTGAACCTTCCGTAGTCGTTCGGAGAATGAGGACCAGTCTTGTATGTCCTCCACATTGACATATGTCGTTGTTATGCATGTTCAACTTCTACCTAATATCAGTACATGCAGCAGTACATAAATCGGTAGTAGGCTAGTAGTGATAGCGATAGTAGTACGAGGGGTCCTCGATACATTTCTGGATGTGAAGATTCTGTTGACATCACAGAAATGCAAATTATGTCATGAGATAGACCATTGTCATGATACGTATGTTGCAAAATGTCCTTATTTTTCACCTGACCAAAACCATTGGGCAAAGCAAAATGTCCGCCAAGGTGAACACTGTTCACAAGCTGAGAGAATCTCTTTCAATCCGATATTTTTTACATATGATGTTGTACACTTATGGTCAGGGAAAGACATTGAAACAAAGGTATCACACACTGGTAAATTGTTTTTAACACTATGCTCTACTAAAAACAACAGTCCACAACTGGCTCAAGGATTTCCACTTTGGCAGACGGACGTTAGAAGAAAGTGACCGTCACAATCGTCAAGGGATCGTTGTAACTGACAAAACCGTAGCCAGTGTGAAGTCTCTCGTTGAAAATAATTTTGGAATAAGTACTGACGAGATAAAGAACAGAATAGGCAAATCGGGAAGCCTTGATAACATTTTACATAAACATCTGGGTCTTCAGAACCGTTATGACCGTTGGGTGCCCCATCAGCTTAGTGAAGGTCAGAGAAAGGGTAGGGTTGAATGGTGCACCCAACCACTACATCAGTTTTAGTGGATGGACGTTAGTTGGCAACTGAGACATCATGACTGATAATGGAATATGTGTGTATCAGTTTGATCCAGAAACCAAGTAACCAAACATCATTTAGGTGTTTCAAGATGAGGCACCTCGGTAAAATTCCACAAGAAACGGATTACTGAAAACCCCAAACAAACAATTAGTCGCTATGTTTCTTCTCTAGCGATTGTCATATTGGCCTAACTGCAGCTTACAACATGAACACATGTTTACCCAAAGGCGCTTTGGCCATGTCGTCCGTGCGCTGGTATCTGAGGTCACCTACTTTATCACGACAACGCAAGTGACCACACTGCTGCAACTACTTTGGACATTCTGCAAGAAAACAGAGTCCATTTGGTCTTCATCGTACTTATTTCTCTGAATTAATCCCTTGTGACTATATCCTATTATCTTATGCAAAGCGCCAGTAAAAGAGGACACAATTCCAGAAGGTTGAAACTGCTTGAGGGTTTGCTGAGGGCTCTATTTCAACATACTTCAGTCAAACTGGTCTGGCGCCATACATGTTTGCTTTGAAAGGGTGACCAAATGTATGTGTTCTTAGGAAGGATAACTCTATAATGCAGACAGACCAGAAATGTACACCCTCTCAGTTCTTTACATCCAGAAACTTATCGAGAGCTCCTTGTAGTAGTAGAAGAAGAAGTAGCGGTAGCAGCAAATGTAGTAGTAGTAGTAGTAGTAGGCCTAGTGTTTGGTTTTGCCCAGAGACACTTTGTACGAATGTAGTGTCACATTATTCGGGCATGTTATCAGATGTTATTGATCTACACGTGCTGATTCTGAAGGAGCGAAGAGAAGCATGAGCACTCGGGCCCGGCTTCCACACACATACACATATACATGTGGCGGTGCCATAGCCGATGAGGTTTAACCGAGGCGTGGTTACCGCTACACCTATCTGTATTAAAAAAAATTAAACATCGGGACTTTACTGGTTTCGTACTGCCTCCGGGCATTGCCTCCAGTATTGTACCCACCATATTTGTATTTACAAATGTCCCATATGTGTCTGATTCAGACCAAGAGGACGTAAAACTCCATTTTCGTCGGAGCTCGGCTTCCAGCTCATCATTAGTTCAATACTTGTGGCGGTGCCATAGCTGATGAGGTTTAACCGAGGCATGGTCACCGCTACAGCCATCTGTATTAATAAAACAAAATCGGGACTTTACTGGTTTCGTACTGCCTCCGGGCATTGCCTCCAGTATTGTACCCACCATCTTTGTATCTACAAATGTCCCATATGTGTCTGATTCAGACCAAGAGGACGTAAAACTCCATTTTCGTTCGTTCGGAGCTCGGCTTCCTCCCTACCTCCAGCTCACCTACAATCTTTTCAAATAAGTATGTGATAGGCCTACTGTTGAATGAAAATCCGTTTAACGTCCTCCGGTCTGAAACAGACACATATGGGACATTAGTGGATATAAAGATGGTGGGAACGATCCTGGAGGCAATGCCCGGAGGCAGTGCAACTCCAGGAAAGTCCCGAATTTTTAACGATACAGATGTATAATCTGACTGCTTGCCCCTACTGTTGGATGGAAGTTCAGTTTAACGTCGCGTATCGGCTTTCGCCATGTACGACGGGCTGAACAAACCAACCTGGGACGGTATTCATGTCGAGATAGCATGAGACTTAGCATGATGCTAACTTAGAAGCTCTTCCAATGTCCTATAGGATTTAATAGGACTTTTGGAAGAGCTTCTAAGTTAGCATCATGCTAAGTCTCATGCTATCTCGACATGAATACCGTCCCAGGGTATAAACAAAAAATTATGTTCCTAAATCACTGTCCCAGCCAAAAGGCCGAGAAGCGATCAGAATTTCTGTTTGTATCCTACTGTTGGTACTCGTGTCCTCTTTTATACCGTTGTGATTTCTGCTTAGTGATTCTGATGTCCTGGTTGGTTTGGGGTCGCCAACAATTTCGTCTGCACATTTAGAGAATGTGATCAGTAGATAGCATAGAGTCCAGTATTCCACTTACCAAAGCATGTACTATCTTTTTTGTTTTTTGGTGAATTAAATACGAAAGCATTGAGTCCAAACTATCTTAGTTCTTCTGCCAGTCTTCCAACGGATAGCATCAACAGGTTATGCTGCTCTAAACAGACATGGTCACCTTAGTAGCAGATCACACTGCGTGTAACTGCGATCCTTGGCTAATAAGTGAATGCAGATTCATCCTAACCTCCTATGCCACAGGAAAATGAACTGGATTCACCATGACCTTCCGCACAGTTTCTTCACTGGAGCAAAGACTGTACAGGGGAAGATAAACATCCGGTCTCTTTTCCCGAGTAGTAGTGAGGACAGAAACACTGGTTATGTCCCTTTGAAATGTGACACATTTTACACATCGATAGGCCAGTTGAATTCTCCGTTCAAGTTCCCGTCCGAGTTTTTGGATAGCCTCCACTGTGAATAGTGTACACGTCCGCACTAACGATAACTCTATCAGCCCGGTTCGCCGAGCTTTTAAGTAATCCATCTTACCCTTTTAGAATAATTTTGACTGGAGGTACTTAATTTTTAAAAGCCCGCATCTTAAGGGCCAGCCACACGTCAGCTAAAATCGCACGACTGTACAATGCGATTTGATCACGTGATCTCGAAACGCGAATCACATAAATTTTCTTCTTGGAGACCACGTGATCGAATCGTATCGTACAGTCGTACGATTTTAGTGGACGTGTGGCTGGCCCTTTAGGTGTCAAATGGAAGGTCCAGTGACTTTTATACAGTGGTGTTTTCAAGAGGGGATGGAATGTGGGTCCTATGACATCTATAACTTTTTTTTAGAAAGAGTAAATAAATGGAGGTGGATAAATAAATTTAGAGGAAAGAAGAAGAAACTATGCATGTTTCGGGGGTTGTGTGTTCATGTCTTCATGCCGTCACAACAGATTCTTAATCACTTTGTAAATAATCGTCAAAATTTAAGTCATAAACCGTTTCGCTGATTAAAGTTTGGCTGACAAACTTAAAGATTGTGGTGAAATATGTCAGACAATAGCGGAATTTGACTTGCATGCAACACACATGGAACATGTTTGAAAAGTGATGTGGGTTTTTTGTGTGCACTAGAGCTGAATTTTGTACAAAAGAAAGTCGTTCCGTGTGTTTGATTCTGTTCTGTAATATTTGACGTTGAAAAATTCGAGGGGGGGGGGGGGGGGGGGGGGGGGGTATCGAGATCTTATACTAAGCACCAGAACATTAATGTTTTCAGTTTCCAATAAAATCATCCACTTGCTCGTTGATAAGAAAAGGGAGAGTATTACCTCAACTAGTCAACAAGAAAGTGAAAGAGGGCGATTGAAACAACATGAGATACTTGGATTTAACCCTTTCACCGCCAAAGTCGCTTTTAGCACCACAGTGATTATAATACCTAGTTACTAAAAGGCATCAAATTGCGGTCTATTATCCAAAGATTCTATTGTCTTAGTTTTCGGAAGTAAGGATAAACATTATTTTATATATTTCACAGAAGAATCACCAATACTGCATATGGATTTTGTTCTCTACCCAAGTAAATTTAATGGACATTTCTGGCTGAAATATGGCTGGCGGTGAAAGGGTTAAATTAAAGACCTACTATGTAAGATGGCCATGGCAAAGCTTTCACACCCAGTCTCAGACAAGGCTTTGCGATCGCTGTATTAAACAACAGGACGTTCTACCCTAGATAAAATAAAATTCACTGGTGTGTCAGTGCACTGCTATCAACTGGCCACTCATAAGTAAGAGTGTTTTCAACATGTTCATGCTCAAAATTTGCAATGCCGAGTCAGTGATTTCTTCCAGTTAAAGCCATAAACCATATCAAGACCAATCAAATAAGAGTGTAACGTCAAGACCATTCATTGTAACGTTGTTCTGTGATGTTAAATCAAATGGTGTCCCAGTTAGGCAGATTAAAGAGATCCTCAGATGGAAGTAAATCAACAAGTTATTAAGTCTCCCGGGTACTTATCATTTACCTACATTGTGAAACTTGGCTAAGTTACAGAAAATAGGCGAGATCTCAAGACTACAAGTGCAAAAGCAAGCAAACAAACAAAAACGAAACCGATAAGAAGAAAAACAGAACAAAACGCCCACTTCGCGCACACAGAGCACAAGACCAGTAGTTTGTAACGGGTACGGCCACACTCCTTGTGCGCCACGAGGAGTTTTGAACTTTCGAAAAAAAATTTAGCTGTAGCATTTACACAAATCATAAACAATCTGCGTATTCACTTACTGATGGACATGTGTGAGCCTCTTCAGTATTTAAACGTCTGATACAAAATGTCTGTTTCATTTCGCTACTGGTGCATTATCCAGTAGCTCGCATGCTACAGCAGTCAGTCTTTCATGGAGGGGTGCATGGGAGGAAATGAAAAGCAGCTTCTACATTTTTTCTGTAACCGGTTTTTTTTTAAGTTTCTTTTTTTACTTTTACACATAAAAGAACGCCTAAACAAGCACGATAACATGTACCAAATATTTCGGCGGTTTAATCTCCCTTCGTACGTGGTTTCGAGTGGAATGACTAGCAAGACAAACCCACTAACACACCAAGAGTATGAAGCAATTCATGAATTCATTTTTTTTTAAAATAAAAATGACTGTCTAAAAAATGAGTTTTAAAATAATACCGATCTTCAAAACCAGAAACTTTCAACACACAAGCGTGTGCAGTCAGT
>JAGGCT020001089.1:20000-25000 GCA_017654935.2 Phymorhynchus buccinoides
ATATTGGCCCAAAAAAACAACAACCGTATATATATAAAACATTCACACTATTTTTTTTTAAATCGTATATATATATATATGTTACAGTAAATTCATCAAATCAGTAAATTTATAAATTTCCTAGAATTTTCAGTACATTTATGAAGTTACTGTTTCACTCGGGGAATTAACAAATTTCCTAAAAATTTAAGGACATTTATAAATTTCCTGAATTTTGCGGGCAGGAAATTTATAAATTTACTAAAGCCTTGCAAGCCAGAGACAGCACACTTTAAGTAAGACCACATAATGTTTTTTCTTCTTCAATTCTTGTACGTTTTATATATATATATATATATATATATATATATATATATATATATATATATATATATATATATATATATATATATATATATATTATTTTAAAAAAAGAACACAAAACAACAAGCCTTTCCGTCATGAAAATAAAGAAATTTTCGGCTTTATTTTGCCAGTTAAAAAACCTGAAAGCCTTCCTCAGCCATTGAGTCGACCAGGTTAATAAATCAAAAGAGAATGGTTACTAGGTGTAACCAAAACCAAAATGGACGTCACAAAAATATACTGGACAGTGTGGTCCAGGTCTGAAAAGATTTTGTTGATGAAATATTCAATAGTTTGGAAGTTATTCAAATGTATGTAAATTGGGTTGTGTCACATTCACTGATTTGCATTTTTCTTGTTTTTCATCAGATTTTGCTGACATTTGCAGAACATTATTGGACACTATGGTCAACTTAGGACGCCCATTTCACCGCCAGATGGCAATCAAATCAGTAGGGGCTTAGCGCGTTATATTCTGAGTTGGGGGTAGAGAGAGACAGAGAGAGGGCGGGACTCATCTCCCCATCTATCCTTCTCTCTACCCCTAAGAATATCACGCGCTAAGCCCCTACTGATTTGATCGCCATCTGGCGGTGAAATGGGCACCTTAAGTCGCTCATTCTCAAGCCAAACGATTGGCCAAATTTTGACTAAAATATTGCTAAAATTGGCAAAATGGTGCCATTATTTCAATTTTGAATAACTAAGAAATAACAGCACAGAATGTGTTCATATTTTCAGTATTTATTAAAAGGAAGTTTGCAACACTTCCATTATAACAGTGAACCGGAAGTACCAACAGGAAGTGCCTTAACTCAGAACCTGCAGGCAAAATTGTATTCACGGAATAGTCAAAACCAGAAAGCAACATCATCACAAAACTGGCAAATTTGACTCCAACCAAGACTTCAATTTTTTAATTGGACAGTTTTAACACGCAGTATTTGTTATTATGCCTAATAACAACAAGTAGAGATAAAATAGTGTTTAAGTTAGTTGAATGAAATATTTGCCAAACCCCAGGTTATCTAAACATCATACACAGATTAGGCATGGGAATTAGAGAAGACGAAAAAGACTGAAAATTGGGGTCTGGAAGCAGGCATAGAAACAAAGAATAAAAAACAACTGAAAATCGTGTGTGTTGGGATACAGCCCCCAGAAAATGAAGCCTCTTCTGTTATCTAAGCCTTAAAAACAGTGTTAGAGATAGGACTGATATATTTAGTTCATTTTGCATTCATTTATAACCAATAACTTCAGTTTTACTCATTGGGCTTCTTTTTTTTATCTCATAAATGTCCTCTTGGACCATCAAAAAAGCTGAAACTTGCAAGAAAAGACTGAAGAGGACCATCAAAAAAACTGAAATCAGCCAAAAGACTGACAATTCCCATGCCTGACAGATATTTCAACCTTCCCCCTGCCACTCACCAACTCGATCGTAACCATTTGGCATTTGGATGTCAACAACGATGGTCCCTGGCTCAGTACCATGAGCTAGCCCTTACAGGTTGTATTTTGTCATATACCAGCTTAGTCAAAGAAGTGTTCGTTTTTCTTGTATTTTCTTTTCTATACACCAGTAATTGGAACATGTTACACTTAGGTTACATTTGTGATTTGTATGTCATGACACAATTGAAATGTTAATTTCGGGCTAAGAATTGTTTTCAGTGCTATTCTTAAGCTCAAAGTAATAATCCCATTTTCCATTAAATTAGCAGGTTTATGTTTTCCCTTTGTCCATTTGGGTTCAGGTGATTATTATCTTTAACATATGGTATTTTCTGGGTGTTTCTGGTTTTAAGAACGCGACATCTTCACCAGTACTATACGTGATGAGTGTCCAGGCATAGAAGACTTTGCAAAACAGAATACCACTAGTACTGTTGTGAATGTCAATATGTCAGATTGTAACTACTGGCCCCATAGATCAGCTTATCGTGGATTGCTATATGGCATGTGTGGCCGCTTCAACACATTCTGCCAAATGCATGTTGGTGTACCTCGAGGTGAATACATACGTGTTTACCTTCAAAGATTAAAGTATTGGTGTGATTCTAAACAGTGGAGAATTGCTATATCAGACCATATTACAAAATATGCAAACAGTATGCATTCTTTGCATGCTAGAATGGGGTGTAATAGGCATTCGGTTAAAGAGTTATTTGTGGACTCGCCAAGAAACGAAGTATTTATACTGAGCATCAGCAAACCTCTTATAAAAATGTCTATGAGGGCAATTCAGTACCATGACGTAGTCATAAATGTCACTCAATACTCTGGGTACATCGCAGTTTGGCCAACAGTTGACTCGGGTACAAAAGATTTCAGCTGGAACTGGAAAGTGCCATCCAACTTTTCCATGATATTCAGTATCCAATACTTTGCTGATAACAGGTTATGTAGTGATTTGGATATATACAATGGAAAGTATATGATAAGATTAATATACACAAAAGCAAACTCAGTGCATGCAACTGTTGAACGCATTTGCATTGAGCGTCCTGTATCAGCTAACATTGTTTATGCATCTTCTCTTGAGATCAAGCTATGCTACCATTATATGTACCATACTGGCATGAAAATGCGTATGTCACCAGTTTCTACGAGTCAGCATGGCGTGCTGTTGGTTAGTGGAATGTTCAATTGTTCTGTGCATTTTTACCCTAAATTTCAGCACCATGTTGACTGTAACTTTATGGCAGAATGCGAAGATGGAACGGACGAAACTGAACTCTGTCCTTTCAGCAGTCCCATGTGTCAAGGGCTGGTAGCTTCAAGACACAAATGTTTCAAGTTAGTTGACATGGATACTGCTAATTTTAACATTCTGTCGTATTTTGTCTGCAAAAGATTAAATGGAACTCTGGCGTCAGTAAAATCAAGATATGAATTTATTCATTTCATGAGCTTTTGGGAGAATTATAATTCATTCCGTTGTTCAATAGGATTACAGTCAGGTTGGGACGTTGGCCCTTTTCTATACAGCAAATTCCGCAAGTGGTTTGATAACACATTGATGTATCATATGAACCACATCCGTACAAGGCATAGGACTCTTTCAAGACGTTTTATCAAAACATATGTTATTATGTCCGGAAGTCTCTCTCAGTTAAGGGGGGAGATAAAAGTGGCCATCTGTGAAATAGCGTTGTATCCAAACGATAGATCTCATGCGGTCTTGGATTTCCCAAAGTCTCCTGGGTCTACATTTATATATTCTCGTCAATGTTTGTCTGTTTTACCAAATGATCAGATCACACACATATTTCTATCAAGCTATTTTAACAGTTATCCTTCAAAGGCAACATATAAAAAATGGTGTAACATTTTCAATGTAAGCAACGCGCAACGTACTGAAAGAAAAATTGCCTATCTCTATGCAGAGTTCAAATGTGAAGACGATTTCACAAGAATACACTTTACACTCCTTTGCAATTTTAGAAAAGACTGTCCAGACAAAAGTGATGAATCATTCTGTGAATATTTTGCATATCTAGGGTTTATGTGTTCTAATGGTCAGCATATCTCATTCAGTCAGC
The DNA here is from genome assembly GCA_017654935.2 of Phymorhynchus buccinoides. Taxonomy (NCBI): domain Eukaryota; kingdom Metazoa; phylum Mollusca; class Gastropoda; order Neogastropoda; family Raphitomidae; genus Phymorhynchus; species Phymorhynchus buccinoides. The sequence continues at coordinate 23,894 of JAGGCT020001089.1, forward strand.
GCTGTAACCAATACGCAGATTGTTTAGACGATTCTGATGAGGCCAACTGTCCTGATGACCACTCCTACCTCTCCCAGGTAAAGAAGGAAGACAGTAGTCAACGGTTTTACATCAACCTGGATGGGGCCGGTTACTTCACCCATCAACTGATACCCACTAATGACTCTTGCCCTCCCAGTCATTACCAATGTACAACAGAGTGGATCTACTGTCTGCCTGTCTACACTCGTTGCAATGGGTTTTCCGACTGTGTTTATGGAGAAGATGAACGAAACTGTGAGACAGTGACATGGCCTGGTTTCTACCAATGTCGATCTTCCACTGTCTGTGTCCATGGATATAATTTGTGTGATGGCTGGGGTCAGTGTCCACAGCAGGATGATGAACTGCTGTGTGACACCGCCTGTCCCGAGAACTGTCTGTGTCAAGGTCATGTATTTGAATGCACCAAACCATTTCGTGCTGACCTGTTCATTTCTTTGAGGTATGTGGATGCGACAACTTCGGGAATGACAATGGCTGATTTTGCTGAAAATACATACCTTGTTCGTATGATTCTATCCGAGTGTTATCTATATAATGTTTCTATTTCAACATTTTCAAATCTTTTATTTCTTGATCTTGCTAATAACAATCTCAAATCTCTTGACACAAGTATCTTCAATCAATTGCCCACATTAAGGACCCTTCTCTTAAAGCACAATCCACTTTGCAAAATAATCCATAAAGAAACAAAAATCGTTCACTATGCTCTAAAACGATTGGATATTTCTAAAACATCTCTCAGGTGTCTTTTAAATGGTTTTTCTACATATTTCTTTAATCTGGAGTTCATGAATGCATCCTCTATCTTGATGGAAAATATTGGAATTACAGGTTTCAAACTTATGCCACAAATTCGACAACTGGATATCACAGGGAATATAATTATCAATGTTCCTGCAGACTTGTTCTTATTGTCTCCTAAATTAGAACAGATCTTCACTTCAAATTACAGATTTTGTTGCGAAAACATGCTACCTAATAACGTGAGGAGTTGCACGGCACCCTATACTATACTTCCTTCGTGTACACAACTGATCACTTCTGAAGTGGATCAAATAATAT
>JAGGCT020001090.1:0-25000 GCA_017654935.2 Phymorhynchus buccinoides
GTGACTCCCATACAACTGCCCCCAAATTGAAAACGAAACATTTAAAAGAGCAGCCTCATTTGAAGTTGGGGGCATTTGTATGTGGGTCACAGCTACCCAGAAAAAAGCAAGGAAGTTAATCGTGGTGGGTCAGTGGGTCTTTAACAGAACAGGAGTACAGTGGAATAGGAATGAGGGCTGTGCACTTCTCTCCCTGTCCATATGTGTGTGTGTGTGTGTGTGCGTGCGCGTATATACAGTAAAAATCGCTTAACTCAAAATTGAAAGGACTTACATTTTATTTTGAGGTAGCCAATATTTTGAGTTAAAAAGACTTTTCAACATAAAGATTATTAAACTGGGACCAGAAAAATATTGTGACTTATCCAGTGTTTTTGAGTTATCAGGAATCCAGGTATGCGTATGTGATCAAAACGTGTTCCATGTCATGGCACCTAAACCGCTGAACTGAATGTAAACAAATTTGGTACAGTGGTTCCTTAGGCCTTGTAGTTGTGGCACATGATGTCAGATTCACAGAATGGCAAGCCATATGAACACAACCCCAATTAATCAAATTTAAATATTTCAAAGGTAACGGATGGATTTAAACCAAAGTAGGTTAAGTGAAAAGGTGACACTTTACAACTTGTTTTGAAATTTTTTTAATTTCTCAGTATTATTACCATACCAATATCAGATTTTTTTAGCACAAAAACCCCCCACAAAACCCTAGAATAGAAAATTAACTCCCTTGACAAGGGAGATCATTTGTTATTTTTGCCTTGAACTGAGAGTATAGTTTATATGGCGCTGCCATCTTGTTTCTGTTTTTTCTTTCCTTCCTGTTCCCCTGTTCTCTTTTTACCTCAACCTGTCTTTTCAGGGAAGGAGAGAGAGAGAGAGTGTGTGTGTGTGAGTTTGTGTGTGTGCGCGCACACATCTTTTGTGTTTTAGTTTGGGGTTTTATTCAGCCTGTGTTGTTTTTGCACTACAGCGAACAATAGCTTTCTTCTCAAGTTCTTTCAGTTTCATACATGTATCATAATTTCCACATCCATTTTCACAGATCTTGACACCCAATTTAGTTAACTGGGTGCGGGAACACAGAAGAAGAAGAAGAGTTAACTGGGTGTAAAGTTTGATCTTTTATAAGTATGTGCACATGCACAGTAATGTGTGTGTATGTATGTGCGTACAAGAGTGTGGTTGTACATTAATGTATATTTTTAAAGTCTACAGCTCTTCAGACTCACTACCTTGATAGTGTTAATATAATATATCCAAACCATCAAAACTCAGATGGCATCAGTATATATGTCCGTAACAACAAACCAGTACCAAAATGTTTTCTTTACCCCATCTTCTGGGCAATACAAATTGTTAGTGGCATTATTCCCACATGGCTTATGTTTATGTCTCAGCTCACTGCCACTGTCACTTTCAGCTCACTGACACTGCTTGTCAGGTCACAGACCCTAAAAGCTGTACCAAACTGGGTTTTTTAATGTGATTTGCAGACAGTGCAACAGGAACAGGGTTATGCCCCAAAGGTGCGGGCTCGTGCAGAATCTTTGAAGGAAGAGGGTCAAACTTTGGACGTCCAGGCACGAAGCTGAAGGTGGTGGGCCCGGAGATCCAGATGCACTACACTGTCACAAATGAGACGCCTGTTGGATGCACTGGTCCCCCGGAGACTGTGGTCTTCTTCAGATGTCCTGAGAGGGGCGGGGTAAGTCATTTGTGTAATCATAATGATAATTGCTATTTATATAGCACTTCACCTTTCTTTAACTCAATCGCATCGCAACGGTTTTGAATTATTAAAAAAACTCACTCCAGCCATACACACAAACAAAACATACATAAACAAAAGGAGAAATGAAAGAAGATTACGAGTTTTTACTTCAGGTTTAGACATAGGGAACTGGTAGATCAGACTATTTTATATATTGACTTTATATAAAAAAAACTCTACACCGATAGGTTACACCACAACAAACCACTACAAAAGCAAAGTCAGAGGCAAAATTGTGGTCTAAGGGAGCGAAGCGAGTTTAGAAGTGACCAAGGATCCCTATTTATTATCATTGTTACTTTTCAGGTGACATGTGAGTGCTGTAGATGCATAATTATTGTCATTATTAATATTGTTGCTTCTTAAAACACAGCTATTATTCTGTGATTGTGTGTGCTCCACTAAATTTGTAAAAAATGATTATAAAAAAAAAAATTCAATAAAAAAAAAATTTAAAGTGACCAAGGTGCACACAGATTTACTTCCCTTGAAGCAAATGCATCAAATTGACAGCTATCTATTAATTCCGGACATATATGGCCGGAACGACTTGAATGAGTTAAACAAAACTCCAGACTCATTTACTTATTCACACAAGACGCACTGACAGATATAGCTTATTCTCTCGTGTTCACTCAACCATCCACACGTCTGTAAATATAATCTAATTAGTGGTCATGTTGTCATCCTTGTATTCTTGAAACAGTGTGTGTGTCTGAGTGTGTGTTTCCCTGGTTGCAATCATCATATCATTATGGATGGTTTATTTATTTATTTATTAAGACAACTTTTATAGCGCCTAATCTTTAAGCTCTAAGCGCTTTACAGAAATCACTAAAATAAACACAATGAACAAAAAGTATGCATCAAGCATTAACCAACACCCCCCTTCCCTGATCCCTCAGTCAATTTCTCAATCACGCCCAAATAATGAATGACATAATCTACAGTACACTTTCGCAACCAACTTGAAACACTCACACTGATGGGACGCTTAAAGACGCCCAGGCCACACTATTAACAAATCACACTCACACCCACACTTATAATGATAGAGAGAGAAAGAGAACGAGAGAGAGAAAGAGACAGACAGACAGAGACAGAGAAAGACAGAGACGGAGACACAGAGAGCCAGACAGAGGGACAGACAGAAAAAGAGAGAAGAGAGAGACACAAACAGACAGAGATATATAGGACTGAAATACAGTTGCATGCATCATAAAATAACAACTTACTATAATTTGTACATACAATAGTCACACAAGAAGGCACATAATATTCAATATTAATAAACATTCACACCACACACACACACACACACACACACACACACACACTCACACTCACACACACACACACACACACACACACACACACACACACCCATGGTTGGGCTCTGTGTCTGTGTGTGTAACAAGCTGCTTCAGTACTTGAGTTTCCATTACTGTTTGATCAGAGTACTCTAATTTATAAAGTCATAGAGTCAGAATAACCTTTACTGTTAATCCTGAAGAGAAAAAAAACCTTCACACTTTTATTTTTCCATATCAACAACTTGCATACAAAAAATAAAAAGCAATGTCTTAGGATAATATAAACTAATATAAAGAAATAATAATCAAAAGGTAATTTGTTTTCCTATAACCTACAGTGTAGTTAATATTATCAAACTGGTTTGTTATGGTTTGACTATGCTTTGGGTTAGCATATATAATGCAAGTAAAACAGTAATAGAAATAACTTCCTTTGCATCACAAAGTAAGATGGAGATAAGTAAACCATATCAGTAATTTGAAAAAAAAATCATTTCAATATTCTTTAACAAAAAAAAACCTATTTTTCTTCATTCGCCCAGACACTTTCCTGTCATATGAGCGTAGATGCGTCATGCTGCCGTTATGCACCTAACTAAGAAATAGTTACGCCCAGCATGTCCAACTTCGGCTCAAGAGATCTTTTTTAAGAATATATGCAAAAAAGGCAGGAGAATGGAATACAAAGATAGTAGATAACAGTAAGCAAAGGAAAAGGCAGAGTCAAAGAGAGTAACAGATTAGAGGAAGTTACGAGCACAGAACTTCCAGAAGGTGGGGGAACTATTTGTACAAAAGACCCCCCGTTATCCCCCATGGGGAGATCCATCATACCTGTGTAGGAATTGTCCGAAACATCTGGACAAGGACTAGCCATTGGTTTTGTGTCTATAATTTTGTTGAATGGGGGGAGAGAACTGAGTCTTATTTTCTTTCTTATTCTGTTTAATGAAAAGAAGAAAAGCCTGCAATCTAAACAACAAGTTTGCAGTGTTTGTTTCTTATCCATTTATTCCGTTCCTTTGGGGTTTTTTTAAATTTCCAATGTGCAGAGCAAACAGCCAGAGCTGCTGACCGACTATGACTGCACAGTGGAGATCGAGTGGTGGACGGAATATGCCTGCCCCCAGCAGACACTGACCAGCGAAACGTGCCAGCTGACCATGGAATCCCACAACATTGACATTGACCTCTCCCCCCTCTCCAAGGCTTCAGGTCAGTGGTCTTTGGTGATGGTTGGCCTGGTTTCCTTAGTAGCCCATCGCTCCGTAGAGGAGGGCTTATGTGATCGTTCAGGTCTGTGTTATTGCCGTGCGGAATACCATGAACTGCTACACAGAATTGCTTCCAAGTCTGAACAGCAGTGTATTGCCTGAAGATGATGTGCCCTGTCGGGAGATCTTGTTGCCATACTCAGCGACACCCTTGTTTTATTTTATGTCACCTCTGCAGAGGAGATGAATTTCATGCTTTGTGCCTCTGCCTGGTCCGTTCTCCTGCCTTTGTTCTAGAAACTGTTGCAAAGATTTTCTCGGGAATGTCAATGTCACCCAAACTCCCAAAGACAGACATTCTGGGCCTATTTTTCAATTAGGTGCATAACGGCAGCATGACGTATCTGTGCTCATATGACAGGAAACTGTCAGAGCAGTCGACAACGAAGAAGAAGAAGAAAATCCCCTTGTAATGAAGCAGACCAATAAAATTAGAATTCACAACTCAAGGATCTCCAGGCGCTGGCTTTTCTCTTACCATCGCATTTAGTTTTTGAAAGGAAGTACTGGTAATCATTCCTTGTCATTAACCCTCTTGCATTTATTCCGGCCCAAATTGCCCAGCCGGAAGTTGCCTCTGTGTATTCAAGTCGCCCCAAACCGCCCATAGCTTGCCCCCACTCTGAGACCCCCTCTGGTGGCATTTTCATCATGCACTAACTTCTGGCTTGTTATACACACACTATGAAGAAGCTTCTCACTTTCAATGATGTGATAGTAACTGTATGGCGCTCTGTGTGCTTCAAAAGACAGATTTTCTCGATAATGTATAAAAGAATATGAACACTAAAATAAAAAAATTCTGTAATAAATGCGAATACAAGAGGGTTAAAGCTGGAGTGGACCGTGAAAATAATTTTGTTTGCACAACTTAACATTTTAAAGGAAAATAACTTTAGCTAGCAGATCTAGTTCGTCAGTTTACCCGACTAAATCTTAAATGATTTGTGAACTCCACCAGATGATACCTTCCTGTTCCAGGCTTACCTTACCACGTTGTTGAGCACAAACCCAACGGTGATACGTACGACTACTACCTCAACGTGTGTGGGGAGCTGGGCATAGCGTGTGGGGCGGATGATTCTCTGACTGAGGCGGTGTGCCAAGTGAAGAGAGTTCCCGACGGCAGCGACGGCGCCCTAGAAAAGGGCAAAAAGATGGGGAGTCCTCATCATCAGCTGCTGAGGTAATGCAGGCGTTGGGAGGGTGCAGTGGGGGAGAAAAGGAGCTCTTAGTTGTCATAGTGTTAAGAAATATTGTATGATGTATCGGTAATGGAGTGTGTATCAGAGCTGATTCTAGGGTGCAGGATTGGTACAATCCCCCCAAAATCTGTTCCTTCCCGCAATAATCGGGTTTAAACGCGGGCCGACACCCGCATATTTGCAAAACTGCCCACACTTTTTACCGATCGCTGCGGGAATTCCTTCGTCGTCTGCACAAACCGAAAGCATCGAGCAAGAATGAATGATTTCTCGACATTTCATTGGTTCCTTTACAATGTTAGTGTAAATCAACCAATCGCGTTCATCTCGTTTTGCCGACAAGAAGTTGCAAGAGTCCTAACCGTCATTTGAATTTTCTTCAAAATGAAGCGGACAACGACGCTCTTCGACTTTGACTTTTGTGGCGGCAAAGTAAAAAAAAGAACTCCTCTGCCAAACGAGTGTGCAGAAGATGGTGCAGAAATAGCTACTGCATCAACAGTCTCGGAGAAGCAGCCCGAAGATAACGGCACTAGTGCGAGGGAACATCGATTCCAAGCGTCCCCCCCCCCCTTCCCCTTGTATCCATTGGACCTGCCCCCCTTTTTTCATTCTTAGGACCTGCCCCCACTTTTTCAAGTCTTGGTCTCAAAGAGGCCCTATGTAATAATGTTCATCCTTCATAATTATATTGATTGATACCACAAATATCTTGTTTTGTTTCCCAGGTATTCTGATGGAGTGTTGACTCTGACTTACAAAAATGGAGAAGCATGTCACACCAACTTTCGAAGGACTACCATCATTAACTTTCAGTGCAACAGGACTGCTGGTAAGTCCTATTCAAACGCTGTAATTTTGGAGGACACCATTGGTTCTGATGCCAGTTTTTTCCCGATCTAATGCATTTTGATAATACTAGGTACAAACATTTTATTCTTTCGTCTCTCTTTTTTAATAGCAAGATGAGGGGAAACCGATGAGATGCCTGACCCAGTGCAGGCTTTTTTTCTTCTTTTTTTACAATGTTAATTGTCTTGAGAGCTGACTGCAAACTTGTAAATTGAAAAAAATGACATGACATGTAGATATGCTGCTTTTGATATCTGTTTAGTCTTTCCTTAATAACAAAAAAAAGAAAAAAATGAAGGAATCATCTCAATCTTGTATTTGGTATTACAAGCTTGTTTTAAAGTTAAGGGTTTGGCATGAAATTTTGAATTATTGTCTTCCATTAAAAAATATATATATATGTATAAAAGCATTTCAAGCAATTTTTACATTTCAAGCAATTTTTATCTGTCCTTCTCTTTTCCATCCTGTAGCTTTATTCCATGCCATTGATTCCAAGTGCTAACTCACATAAGCTCACCCAGGAATTTCCAGGCTGCAGAATACAAGCAAATTGAATTTGCCATTGTTTGAAAGGTATTGAGGTAAAACTGTCCAGCCGTTCATTGAGTTTGTTTGGGTTTTTAAAAAAAAATGAGTGTTAATTGCATGTGATTTTAGGATTCTGTTTCTATGCAGTCTTGATTATGTCTAATACATCATATGTCGAGTGAAAGCCAGAAGTGATTATCAGTATTGTTTATTCCTTTTGTCTTCCAAACACTTCACAGCTTACCTTCCAGCTTTCATCCTATGAAGGTGATGTGTCAAATACATGATCTATGGATTGCTACAACAGGGATTCAACAGAGATCACAAATTAGACATTGATCTCTTTGGTGCAAAGAAACTCTACAGAGAGCTGGACAACCGTTGGTCTTCAGAAAAGAAGCTCCCCCCCCCCCCCCTCAAGCAAGTGTTTCGTCCGCGAACTCCTTACATTCTTAGAAGGCATGAGATGTTTCAGCCTTTAGACTGATTTCAGGCTCTTTGTGGCCCCAGAGGTCTTTTTGAGATCAAAAAGAGACCGACGAAGTATAGAAATGCTTCTTTTTCAGGGAGCTTCAGTTTCAGGGAGACTCAGCCTTTTTTTTATCAGCTTTGTTCGCTGCTTTTCAGCCTCAATCATAATTTCTGAATCTCGTGTCTGATTCCAAGGAAGCTGGGCCGCCCCCATGTTATGACTCTGGGTGCCCCTCTGCTGTCGCCACTTTTTCCCCACCAGAAAATTTGCCACTGATGGGACTCCATTCTTTTATTTCTCATAGGAACGGGATCCCCGGAGCTGCGAGAAGAGACCAACTGCACGTACGTGTTTGACTGGCCGACCCGCTACGCCTGTGAGAACCACCCCTTGGAGACGGCCTGCCACGTGGAGCACGGGGGCAAGCTGTTTGACCTGTCGGACCTCACGCTGACCCGGGACCACAACTGGCTGGCTCTGGCGGACCAGGAGGCTGACCGGGGGACCCAGTACTTCATCAACGTCTGTCACGACGTGCTGTCAGTGGGGGAAGCCACCGGTTGCCCCGCTGGTGCCGCCGTCTGCAAGAAGGGTGAGGGATACTGTTTGTTTGGTCTTAGTTTGGAAGAATTTCTGATAAAGCAAGCATCTTTTCGATTTTGAAGGAGTCATTTACAGAAAATAAGAGGAAATCAAAAATGAAAAAAACACCTACCCAAGCTATTTCCAAATAATCGTCTTTCGGCGTTGTGTCAAGGACAGAGCATGTTACAATTTTAGTAATTTTGTGTGATAATAATTTACAAGGACACACGCCCCTTTGGCTGTGAATTACCATATTTTTCGGACTATAAGGCAATACTTTTTTCCCAGACTGAGACCCCTGCGCCTTATAATATGACTACTAAAATAGTAAGAAAATATAATAAAAGAATCTGAACTTTGTGTAAAATTTGGGGGGTGCGCCTTATAATCAGGTGCGCCTTATAGTCCGAAAAATACAGTAAGTGCCTGTTCAATAGGGCTGTGATAAAGCTGATTGTTGACGTGAGTGTGTGTGTGTGTGTGTGTGTGTGTGTAAGGGTTTGTGTTTGTGTGTAAATTTATGTTGTGATTGTGACAGAATCTGACAAAAGCGTCAGTCTGGGATCGTTCACCAAAAGCCTACAGTATGACCCGGTGACGCAGAAAATCTACATGAATTACACTGTTGCACCATCTTCCAATCAAGAGGGACATGAATGCAGAGGCGCTGGGAACAGCATCGTCACCTTCATATGTAAACCAGGTAAAGAGGATAGTTTTGTGACATTGATACATTGATGGTAGTGTGATAGAAGCTCATAAAGTGGGTGAGTATATTGTGGTTGTATAATCATGAAAATAACTCTAAAGCTTTGATTTGACTGATCATGATAGAACATTAACTAGAATTGATAAATTAGATGGGATAGTTTTGCACTGTCAGAGTTCAAAGGATGAAATGTTTAACTGATTGAGTCACTCATTAAAAGATTGATTGTTTGCTTGTAATAGTTGCAAGAGTGAAATGCGGCTTTGAAGCAATCATTAAATTTGATAGCTGAAAGAATTAAATGTTTGCCTTTATTGATACAACTTCTTCTTCTTTTTCTTCTGCGTTTCCAGACCATATTGCCATAATGGGTAAGGTGTCCGGTTTTTAGTTTTCACTGGTCTCCCCGCTGCGTACAGCCAACACATTCCGATTTCGGAGGAGGTTGATACAACAACTAAATCTAACATATGAAAGAGTGAAATGTTTGCTTTACTGATCCAGCAATTTCATTTCCATCCAGGTGATTTGGAGAGTGGTCCAGTTCTGGTCAGCAAGTCTTCGGATGCGTGCGTCTATCACTTTGAGTGGTACACCGCAGCTGCTTGTCCCATGTCGCACGTCCGTGGCACCAACTGTCATGTGGTCGACACACAGGCTGGTCTGTAACATTGTGTGTGGTGTGCATGTGTGTGTATTGTATGTGTGTGTGTGTGTGGTGATTTTGTTTCTGTAGCCTGTGAGTCCTCGTTGCGTGCAAATCTGCCGTTTTGTGTGCATGCATGAGTGTGTGTGTGTGTGTGTGTCAAAGTCACTGTGTGTGTATGTTAGTTTATGTGTGTGTGCATGCATGTGCATGATATGCATATCAGATGGAGTTTATGTTTTTAAAAAACAAAAAGCACTGTCATGTAGTTTACAAGTTATGGCTATGACCTGAATGATCAGTTGACTTTTGTTTTTGGGGGGGTCTTTGTCCTTTTTTTGATCAGATGACTTTGTTCGGCATAATATCTCAGAGGCCTCTTTGCCTGTTTTTCTTCTTCTTGTCGTCAGGCTATAGTTTTGATTTGAGCAGCCTGAGGAAAGAGAGCGGGGACGGTTACAAGGTCTCTGACGGGCAGTATGACTTCTACATCAATGTGTGTGGGAAGATAGGTGGGGACCACTGCCAAGACAAGAACGCCGCTGTCTGTCAGGTCAAAAAGGATGGGTCAGGGTAAGTCATTGCTGTTCTTCAACTTTGAAACAATTCAAAATGCTACTTTCTGTCATTTTTCTGTTTCCAAATTTTTTTAAATTATTTTTTTCTGTTTCCAAATTTGTGATTTTTTTCCCCCATTGTATTTGCACTTTCAATTTGGAATTGAAGTGTTTTTTCGGTTATTTATATATGTCTACTGTATTTTGGGGACTATTTTTTGTCACAAATTTCAGATTTTGTTATTCTATTTTCTTACTATATTATTAGTTATATTATAAGGCGCAGGGCTCTTAGTCTCGGGAAAAAAGGTATTGCCTTATTGTCGGGGAAAATAGGGTATGTGCCTAATTGTTGTTGATTTGTTGGTATTTCTATTACTGATATCAGTCATTTGTTTATGAGAGTTTAATATGCTTGCTAGATGAAAAGAAAATGGTGCTTTGCCTGGACGAGAGCAAAATCATTAATTGTTATATTCGTTAATAATATTTTTTTTAAACACTAAAAAACCGTTTCTAACCAAAAGGGAAAGATACAAACAATGCAGTGTTACATTGATATTTTTGGCCTCTCTAAAGTTTTTTCTTCTATTTTGGAATGTTAATTTTGCTGTGTGAAAATACAGTGAAAAATCGCTTAACTCAAAATTGTAGGGACTATTTTGAGTTAAAAACTAAGACCTTTTAGCATAATTTAAAAGATTATTAAGTTGGGACCAGAAAGTTATTGGGAGTTACCCAATGTTTTTGAGTTATCCGTTTTTCTAGTTATCAACAGGAATCCACTGTATTGACATTTTAGGCCTGTCATGGTGGTAAATACCGTAGTTTTCAGACTATAATGCGCACCTTTGTATAAGGCGCACCCCCCAAATTTTACCCAAATTTCAGATTTTGTTAATATATTTTCTTACTATTTTATTAGTCACATCATAAGGCGCAGGGGTCTGAGTCTGGGGAAAAAGTATCGCCCTATAGTCCGAAAAATGTGGTACATTGTACTTTGGACAGGTTTGGTAGGTCAGTTGATGCAATGGTTCTGTTAAAGCCGACCATACAGGATTGACAGGGTTGTGGTTATTCTTTATCACAGGGAGTTTAACACAGGCAGCCCCAGCCAGACTCTGGAATACTTCAACGGAGTGCTGAATTTGACCTACACCGGCGGAGACCCGTACCACAATGAGCAGAACACCCCCCGCAAAACAGAAATCGCCTTCGTCTGCGACATGCAGGCCGGCGCGGGCCATCCCGAGTTCCTGGTGGAAAAAGACCAGATCTACAGCTTCAAGTGGCTGACGGCCTACGCCTGTCCCACCGTGCCCATCGAGTGTGTGGCCAGGGATGACGACGGCAAGCAGTACGATTTGTCAAGGTGAGTGTGTGTGTGTCACTGTGTGATGGTAAATGCTTCGATTTATGTTTGGGATGAAACGAGGCTGCAGAAGAGATGTCTGTTTCCCTTTTTGCGGACATTACAGTTGTGAATAAAGAATGGTGACTGCTGTACGTTTGTGTTTTTCTCTCCCAGGTAACCTTTCCTCACCTTGTATATTTTCTTGCCCTTCGTAACTATTGTTTATTATGTTGTCCTCTCCACCATGTTGATGTGTACTGTGTGGGTGGAGGGTCATAAAGGCGAACTTGGCACATTCTTTTTTGAGAATGATGCTTTGTTTGTCTCACTTTGGTTCTGACCCACGCACTGCTAGGTGATTGGTATCGTAATCAACTTTGGTGGAGGGGAGTTAATTAGAAAGAGAGTATTCACCCTTTGTTCAATTTCGTTATAGTTTATTTGAATTGCAAGTTGCCCTGCTTTTGTTCTTCAAGCATACGGTTTTCTGCGATATCCATGCTTTCTAATTTCTCATCTTTTTTTTTTCTTCTTTTTTTCTTTTTCCTTCCCGGCCACCACAGCCTCTCGAAGGCAGGCATTGGAGAGAACTGGATGGTGCTGGATGACAGTGACCCCTCCGACCGACGCATATTCTACATCAACGTGTGTCGCCCTCTGACACCCATCGAAGGTCTGGCATCGTCCAGAACCTGTGACCTCAGCGCTGCTGTCTGTGAGATTTCAGTGAAGGGGCAGGAGGTACGCCGAGTGGTCTCAGGTGTCTGGGGAAGAGAGAAAGGGAGGGAGAGAAGAAAGGAGAGAGAGCGGGGAGGGGGAAGGGAGGAAGGGATAGAGACAAAAAGAGTTTGATCTTAGAATTTTGGCTGGTGATGAGAGTTTGTGCACAAACATTACCCGGTATATATAATGATATATGTATACCTGTTAAGGAGAGAGAGAAAGAGAGAGAGAGGAGATATTAAAATAATCGAGGCAGACGCCCACAAACATGCATAAGATGCTGCACCTTATCTACCATGTTTCGTGAACTTCATTTAAAAAACACTGTATTAAATATGGCATTGAAAAACTTTGATACAAAAATGCACAATGCAGGAGAGAGCCATGCAGAGAATATTACAAATAACAAGTCAGAAACATAGAGTGAACAATTTGTCTCTCGCAACCGTTTCTTTTCAATTCTGCTCAAACAGGAGACGGTGGATAAATCCAATCTGGGTCAGGCTAAGACAGGCCCCAAGGTGAAGACAGGGCGCGACAGTTACCTGAGTCTGGAGTACACCGAGGGGGAGCCGTGCAGTGCTGGGGGGAAGGGGGCCCGCTACAACACCACCATCCACTTCCTCTGCCTTCCCGGAGAGCAGGTGACTGGGGCATTGCATGAGACACTCGCCTCCGTGTTCCACTGTGTCTATCATCATCCACCTTTTCAAAGGAGGATCTATGTTCCACATTGTTTCTCTTTCTCTCATCCACCTTTTCAAAGGAGGATCTATGTTCCACATTGTTTCTCTTTCTCTGTTGTTTTTTTGGTGTCAGGAATCCCTCCCCCCCCCCTGCGGATACCGGGGGTGTCTTTCGTAAAAGCAGTTCCGCCATCTTCTAGAAGTTCTGTTTTTTGACTCTGTGTCAGGAATGACTTGGCCCCTGCCTTTTTTCAAAGCTCCCCACCAAAAAGTATTCCGAAAACACTCCCACCAGTACACAGACCCATTACCCATTATGCCATAGTGCTCGTGGAGGAAGAAGAAGAAGTCAGGAATAAGGTTAGATTTAGGTGTGGGGTCATGGATAGAATAGAGGTTAAGGGTTTGGATTAGAGTTAGAAACACACGGAAGTAGTCAAACGTACTGCCTTCTTAGTTCTTTATGGTGTATAGGTGAACTGATTAAACATGTTTAAACATTGACAAGGTCCCTTTGCACTATGTGAAAGTTCTTCCAAAACATAACAGAGTTTGGAATGTAGACATATGAAACGGAGACAAGCTCCCCACCAAAAAGTATTTAAAACACTCCCAATACACAGACCCATTTGTGCTCAGCATTGCAGATAAAATTACTTCTTCTTCGATCGCTCAGACAGTTTCCTGTCAATTATGAGCGCAGATGCGTCATATGTGCCTAAGAAATAGGCCCAGCAAGTCCGACATCTCGGCTGGAGGAAATCTTTTTGAAAGTGTTTCTTGAAAAAAGGCAGGAGAATGGACCGGTAAGGCAGAAAAATAGTAGATAACAATAAGCAAAGGGAAAACGCTAGAGTCAAAGAGAGTGACAGGTTAGAGGAAGTTACAAGCACAGAACTTCCAGAAGGTGGGGGAACTATTTATGCAAAAGACCACGGGAGAATGAAGTGACTAAGTCAGTAATAGTCCCCCCACCCACCCCATATTTCCTCTTAGATTAGTATATTATTGGGAAAGTTTTGGTAATTTATAAAAAACAAGCATTAATAAACATTTATTTTATTGATTTGAGTTTCATTGATGTTTATCCATAGCAAAATAAACTGTGGGCTCAAGATGAATTGAAAGAAGTATTACCATACACTGATCCATGTTGACAGTCGAGAGGCCCCAGCCCTCTTCGCAAAGTGGGGCCCTGTTCCTACGAGGCCATATGGAACACAGAGGCTGCCTGCGCTTTGGAGCAGACAGACAGTGGGACCAGTAGTGGCTCTGGCAGTGGCAGCGGCAGTGGCAGCGCAGTGCCAGCCTGCACTGTGACAGACAAGGGCTACGCTTACAATCTGATCTCTCTGAAGAAGACAGGCGACCAGTTCTACACAGTTCATTCAGGGGGCAGGAGCTTCAAGGTGAGTTGTTGTCGTTTGCTTGAATTGCAAAACTGGATGTCAGGTTGGTTGTTGTTGTTGTGGTTGTTGTTGACTGGGAAAATGCATACAGATTAGACAATGCTGTAGAGATTAAATGTTTTTGGTATACATGAATTTGTCTTAACCATCTTGCATTCACATTTGTTACAGACAACACTTCTTTTACTCACTTCTAGTGTTCAGATTCTTTCACATATTTTTGGGAAAAATTTGTCTTTTGAAGCACACAGAGCACCATACAGTTACTATCACACCATTGCAAGTGAGAAGCTCCTCCATAGTGTGTGTATAACAAGCCAGAACTTAGTATGTGATGAAAATCAGAGTGGGTCTCAGAGTGGGGGCAAGCTATGGGCTGTTTTGGGCGGCTTGAATACACAGAGGCAACTTCCGGCTGGGCGGTTTTGGGCAGAGTGAATGCAAGAGAATATGGTGAATTACTTAAGAGAATAGTATGATGAGTATTACTGTGGTTGCGTGTTCTTCTTCTGCATTCCCAGGCCATGGCCACGATGGGTGAGGTATGTATGTGTCTGGTTTTCAGTTTTCACTGGTCTCCCCGCTGCATTCAGCCGACGCATTCCGATTTTGGGAGGATGCCTTTGTTTTGAAATGAATACCTCATATTTGATCTTTTGTACATTGTAATTGACCTGGGCCTGTATTCACATTGAGATAGCATGAGACTTAGCATCATGCTAACTTAGAAGCTCTTCCAAAAGTCCTATTAAATCCTATAGAACATTGGAAGAGCTTCTAAGTTAGCATCATGCTAAGTCTCATGCTATCTCAACGTGAATACAGGCCCTGGAGCAATTTTACTTTGTAAGACTGCTTTTACATTCTTTTTTGTTCCATTGGAATTGTTGTGTGCATTTTATAATAGTTTTTGTTGTTGTTGTTGTTGTTTTTTTATATTACTACAGCGCTATGCTTTAAAAGTCACAAAATTCTGTTCATAACTGTACTCAATAGAGTAGATTATCATAGAATTGTTTTCATGTACCGGTATGTCTGTTCTTGTACAGCTCAATACAGTGTATTATGTTGTCGGCCGCATGCAAAAGAGATGTAAGTCGAAAGACGTCACTTCACATGAGGAATCCAAAACTTAATATTTCGGTCACTTCAGGTCAAATGACGTCACATTTTGTTCATTTAGCGTCACCATCGGTGTTTTATGTTTTTGTTTTACAGCTTTGTTAGATGATGCAGCTTGTCTAGATCAACTGGTAAGTCCGGTACAACAATGTTGACCAATTTTGAGTTACGTCTCTTTTGCATGTTGACATGTTGACGGCGATATAAAGACTTGTGTTCAAGGTGGTTGCTTGTTTAACTTTAACGCAGGTGAACATCTGTGGGTCGGTGCCTACCTCTGAGTGTGACCCCATCGGCGGGCAGGCGGTCAGTGCCTGTGAACTGCTGCCCCAGCAGAGCAGCAAGCAGGGCCTGGCCCTGGCCTCCACCATGGACCTGAAGGTCACCGAGGAGAACAGCATACTGGTCACCTACATTGGACACAGGGACGTTAAGACAGGTGCGTGTGTGTGTTTGTGTGTTCAACCATGGACCTGAAGGTCACTGAGGAGAACAGCATACTGGTCACCTACACTGGACACAGGGATGTTAAGACAGGTGCGTGTGTGTGTTCAACCATAGACGTGAAGGTCACCGAGGAGAACAGCATACTGGTCACCTACACTGGACACAAGGACGTTAAGACAGGTGCGTGTGTGTCTCTTGTGCGTGTGTCTGTGTGTTCAACCATAGACCTGATGGTCACTATGGAAAACATCATACTGGTCACCTACACTGGACACAGGGACATTGACACAGGTGTGTGTGTGTCGGTGTGTTCAACCATGGACCTGATGGTCACTGAGGAAAACAGCATACTGGTCACCTGCACTGGACACAGGGACATTGACACAGGTGTGTGTGTGTCTATGTTCAACCATGGACCTGATGGTCTTTGAGGAAAACAGCATACTGGTCACCTGTACACCTGCATTCTGTTTTTCTTAATGTATGAGCGTGAAAGTGCATGCATGCATGCGTCTCTAAAATGAACTGATTTTGATCCTTCGTTGTGTGGACTTCAAAAGTGTCCATAGCTCAACCTTACAACTCTAGCTATAGTTGTTCAAACTTTTCTTCTTTCCCCTCTGCAGGTGGGGAGACGGAAGTGCGCATAGAGCTGGCCTGCAACAGAGAGGCCAACGCATCGACCCCCATGACCTTTGTCAGCCAGAGGGAGAAGGTGTACCAGTTCCGCCTGGAGACCCCTGTGTCCTGCCCCCTGCAGCCCGTGGACTGCGTGGTTCAGGACGTGAAGGGCAACCAGTACGACCTCACCCCTCTGGCCAAGATCACGGGCAACTACGATGTGCCAGACTCCAGGTCCACCCATGACGATTTGCACTATCTCATCAACGTGTGCCGCCCGCTTAACGAGATTGCTGGTGCTTCGTACACGTGTCCCGGTGAGTTTATGCACGTGCATGGTTGCACACACATGAATGCATGCATGCATCGTTCTTTAACCCTTTCACCGCCAATGTCGCATTTTAGCACCACAATGGTTTAACACCCATGTCACTAAAAGGCAT
Source organism: Phymorhynchus buccinoides (assembly GCA_017654935.2). Lineage (NCBI taxonomy): Eukaryota > Metazoa > Mollusca > Gastropoda > Neogastropoda > Raphitomidae > Phymorhynchus > Phymorhynchus buccinoides. Next base: position 16,730 of record JAGGCT020001090.1, read on the forward strand.
CAAATCAGGGCATGTTATCCAAAGACCCTATTTTCTTAATTTTGGGAGGTAAGGATAGGCCTAATGTTATATACGTCACAGAGGAATTTGCAATATTGGAGATATTTTATTTTCTCTACCCAGTTAAGTTTAATGGTATTTTTTGGCTGAAAAATGTCTGGCGGCGAAAGGGTTAATTTAACGTCTATCCACCTTACAGTGATCTTAGACAAAGATGCATACACACACACACATCTGTGGTGCTGCTGCACACACCCATCCACCTCTGATCCCTCTTATTTAAAAAATATTCCACCAGTATAGTGGAATCTCCCTTATAAGACCTTCATAAATCGTCCAAAATGAGGTCTTATGATGGAGGGGTCTTAAGGGAGGTAATTTTAATACTTACAAAGAAGGGCAATGTCTCAGAGAAGTAGGTCTTATGTGGGAGGGAGTCTTATAATGGGAGGTCTTATAAGGGAGGTTCCACTGTACTACTGTTGCCTGGAACCTCAATCACTGCATTCAGTGATTTGACGACACCATTTTACTGCCTACTGGAGCAAGCTTACAGAATGACTGATTGATTGTGCGCAGGGGGCCCTATAGGGGGTTGCCAGTTGGGGGGCAATGAGCCCTACAGCCTTGGCTACATCGAGTCCAAGCCCCACGTGGCTGATGACGGGACCATCACTTTGCGCTACGTGGGCGGCTCTGTCTGCCATAGGGACACTCCGCAGCAAGCTCGGCGCAGCATGCGCATCAATCTGTACTGCGCACCAGTCGGGGTGAGTTTCCGCTTCTTGTGGCAAAATGAAAACATGAGCTGTTCAAACTTTTATTGGAATTTAACATTTCCTTGAGGCACAGTCCAGTATGTCTTCTAAATTTTATAGAGAGCATATTCGTTACTTTAACCCTTTCGCCGCCAATGTCGCATTTATGCACCACAATTATTTAACACACATTTCACTAAAAGGCATCAAATCAGGGTCTGTTATCCACATACCTTATTTTCTTACATTTTTGAGGTAAGTATAGGCTTCACTTTTTACAAGTCACAGAGGAATCCCCAATGTTGCAGACCATTTTTTTCTCCACCCAGGTAAGTTTCATGGAAATTTGTGGTTGAAAAATACTGGCGGCAAAAGGGTTAAAATATACACCATTCTTGAATTTATGTTGTCTTTACACTTGTCTGTCTTTGTTTTATGTTTCCCTGTGTTCATGAACATAATTTGGGTTTTCTTTTGAAGGGAAGATCTCCAGGTTTGTTGCTCAGTACCCTTTACTAGCAGGGATTTTAAGTGGTTGTAGCATAAGCTGATTTTCCGACAGTTAGGTGTATTAAAACATTTCAAGTATTTCTATTCTCTTGCTCATTTTATCTGTAAATTTTACTTCTGTACACAAAAAAAACATTCAAAAAAAGTATTAATAACTTGTTTCTTTCTATATCCTTACCATTAAATAATATCAGTTTATTTGTAGTGTATAATTCGTTAGACAAGGAAATAAACACAAAAATTGTAATGGAAGTTTTTTTGTGTTTTTTTAATTAAGCATGAATCTTTCAAAGCATTCAAATATTTTTTGGGAACAATGGTGGTATTAGAATCAAGGTGAAGTGACCGAAGAAACCGAATGACATGACCTGTTGTTTTTCAGGGAATGCCACAGTTTGTGGGTGAGAGTGACAACTGTGAATACACCTTCAGTTGGTCCACACCAAGTGCCTGTCCACTGCAGGTAAATCAAGGATTTGTTTCATTCATTTTGTACTCAAAGACTCCCCCCCTCTCACCCCCCTCCTTCCCGGTATTCCCACTGGGGAGTTTAGCCTATATAAGTCACAGTAATGTCCCGTATGCAGGGTTCATAGGGGCCTTACCAGTCCTTATAAGTCCTGACCAATTGAAATCTCCAAGTAAGGCCTTACAAGTGCTTACATTCATTTCAAGGTCCTTACAAGTCCTGACAGCTGCCAAAAACTGCACTGAGCAGCAAGACCATACTCCAAATAGATCTCAGAAGCAGCACTTTTACACTTGAGAAACATCGCTCAGCACCTACTCCACCTTACCCCCCTCCCCCACCTTCCCGTTTCAACTGACCGCTTAGCAGACGGACGATGCACCGCGAGTTGTCAAGAGAAATTGGACTGAAATCTCGTTCTTTATCCTTGTGTCGTTTTACGAGAAAACATGTATATCTGTGTCAGCCATAATTTTTCTATCAGCTTAAACATTGTTCACAATGCTGGGAAAGTGTTCCTTTCAAGATCGTTGGCTAAAAGATGGAGATTATCCTTAGGCCTACAGGTCCTTACAAGGTCCTTACTTGGGAATAGCTGAAAGCCCTGGGAACCCTGCGTATGGCTTTGCCGAGAGGACGTAAAACATATAAACTTTGCTATCTTGTCATCATGCCCTGTACAGAAATCGGTAGGCTCCGACTGCAAACTGACCGACCTTGTACCAGTTTGTACCAAAGGGTTCAGAGCTTGAAACTAGGTCTCCATAAATAAACATCCTCATTTCTCTGTTCATCTTGTTGTCATTATACTCTGTACAGAGATCTGAAGGCTCCAACTGCAAAGTGATTGAGTCATTGACCCTGTGTACAACTACAACTGCCAGGTTTTTGTTTTTGTTTTTGTTTTTACAACTACCAGTTTGTCCTGAGGGATTTAAAGCTTGAAACTACAGATGTCCAGGTATCTCTACATGTATTTATCTTGTTGTCATCATACTCTGTACAGAGATCGCTAGGCTCCGACTGCAAAGTGACCGACCTTGTGTACAATCACCAGTTTGTACCGAAGGGTTCAGAGCTTGAAACTAGGTCTCCATATATAAGCTTCCTCATTTCTCTAGTCATCTTGTTGTCACTATACTCTGTGCAGAGATCTGTGGGCTCCAACTGCAAAGTGACCGACCCTGTGTACAACTACCAGTTTGACCTGAACCCGCTGCACAAGACAGACTCTGACTACAGCGTGCCTGGTGAGGAGTACACCTTTCTGCTGAACGTCTGCGGCCCCCTGCACTCCCCGCCGGACCAGTGCGCAGGGATGGGCGTCTGCCAGACTGGAGCGACCCTGTCTGACCCTGTGGCTGCTGGTAAGGCACTTATCCGGAGCAATTAACCCTCTTGCATTTATTCCGCCCTTTCGGAAGTTGCCTCTGTGTATTCAAGCCGCCCCAAAACGCCTGTAGATTGCCCCCACTTAGAGACCCCCTCTGAAGGCTTTTTCATCACAAACTAAGTTCTGGCTTTTTATGCACACAGTATGAAGAAGCTTCTCACTTGCAATGATGTGGTAGTAACTGTATGGCGCTCTGTGTGTTTCAAATGACAGATTTTACCGAAAATGTGTGAAAGATTCTGAACACTAGCAGAAGTTTTTTTCCGTAACAAATGCGAATGCAAGAGGGTTATGGAAACTGCAGTCAGTATCGATAAAGTTTTGTTGAATTTCAGTCACTCAGGTTGCAATGCGATCTTTACATTTTTTATTGTGCATGTTTAAAGAACATCGCTCACATAGAAATCAGGCATATACAGTAAAAATCGCTTACGTTAAAACTGAAGGGACTGAAATTTTATTTTGAGCGCCAATATTTTGAGTTAAAAAGACTTTTCAACATAGAGATTATTATACTGGGACCCAAAAATATTGTGAGTTATCCAGTGTTTTTGAGTTATCCAATTTTGAGTTATCAGTTCTCCACTGTACACTTGTATTTCTCTGTATTCAGGTAAGGCCAGTTCCAAGCTGATCTACGACACAGGAGAGCTCTCTCTGGTGTACGACGACGGCAAAGAGAACTGCCACGGAAAGTACACCCGCAAGACCATCATCACCTTCGTGTGTGACCATTCCAAGTCCACCGCGCACAGCTCGGGCCCCAAGTACCTGCATGAGCTGGAGGACTGCACCTACACCTTTGTGTGGGCCACGGAATGGGCATGCCCGCCCCACGGGGTGGTGGACTGCACCTACTCTGACCCAGAAACGGGCAACCAGTACGACCTGTCCAGCCTGTCCTTGTCGGGGGCCAACTACCTCAAGCCTTACGACGATATCACTTACGTCATCAACATTTGTCGTTCACTGGTGCACCGGAAGGGTGAGTGTTAAATTGTAGTTTGTGCTGATTTTGTTAACAGTGAAATGAAAAGATTTTTTGCTTTTTATTTTGCTTTTTTTTAATATGTGACCCAGCTTGCATTTATTCCGCCCTTTGTGAAAGGGAGATTAAGTGTCAAACTGACCATTCTGAAAAGAATTGTGCTCTTTTTTTTAATTATAATATTTGACCCAGCTTGCAATTCTGCCCTTTCTAATGATGCAAGAACCATTCTTGTATCTTTTTCTGTTCCAAAGTTATGAGCATTTAAAGTTAGTAGGGTGAGTGTCGGCCATTTTGAGAAAACACAGTCTAAAGTACCTGCAGCCTAGCTGAAAAAAATGCATTGACCTACTCGTTTTAAAACACTTATAAGACCACTTAGAAACAGTATTAAAGATTGTCCTTTATAAATATGAAAGATAAGATATTAGGGAACAGGAAAATACCCATAGCTCAAAATTGACAAAAAATGATATTTTTGACTTTATAAGCATGTTGTGAGAAACAACTTAAAGTCCCTTTTGTGGTGCTAGGTCACATATAGTAATCATTGGCCATGTATGAATAAGGAAATGATCATTGCCTACCTTTTTTTTATGCTAAATGATTAAGATTTTCAGTTAAAATATTGCTGCAGTTGAAATTTGTAATACAGGGTAGGAATCTCATAAGCTGCAAATGTGAAGCGTGGAGAAAAAAAGAAAGAAAAAAAAAGACAACCTGGAAGTTATTTATTTATAATTTGTTTGCTGTGTGATTCCAGGAGAAACCTGCCCGTTCAACTCTGCTGTGTGTATGATCAATTCGACAGAGACTCAGCTCAGCAAGAAGTAAGACTTCTACACTATTGTTGTATGTTCTATAGGTTGGGTTCGATTCAGAAAGTATTTGACCACACATCTTGATTAATTGTTGAATGTGCCATGCCCTTTTTCTGTACATGCAGAAAAACAAAAAGAAGTGTATACAGCAGAATTAAATATAAAGATTGTTTATTATCAGATATTTAATACCCCCCCCCCCCTTCCAATTCCCCATCCCCACGTGCACACTCCTACCATGTCCCAATAGCTATGATTAGAAACTGTTCATATCACAGTCTTGATTGTTTTTCCAGACAAAATGAAGACATATCTATAGAGCAAGAACCCATTGAAATGCTACTTCTTTTGTAGAATTTTAGATGCATGGGCTCCACCTTGGCTTAAGGCTATTTCAGACCAATTAACATTGGCTAGAACACCAAGGCTACATCAAAATGTTTTTATGCTAATTATAGTTATACGGGGATCTTCTTTAGCCATAACAAGCTCCTTGCATAACATCATCAGTTTCCAAAATCCCCCGAAGACGGAGTGTGGCTGCCCACAGGCGGGGTAGCCAAAAACGGTCACACATGTAATGTTCTCATCCCTAGCTGATGCATTTGTACCATAGTGTTCAAGTGCTTCGGCTGTTGGGATGATCCCTGGGGCCTTTTAGCCAGGGTACGTCAATGACATCAACGACAGATGTATGGGCTATTTCGTTTGTTGTTTTTTGTGGGGGGGTTTCAGTGTTTATTTGTGTATTTTCTGAATGTATGCGCAGATACCAGAGTCTGGGGCAAGTGACCACCAACATAATCAGTGTGGAGGCGGGTCAGCTGGTCATCCGCTACAAGAACGGCGCCCCCTGCAGCACGGGAGATACGAACATGACCACCATGATTATCTTCTCCTGTGTCACTACTCCCACCCATGTGGTAGGTCTTCTTCTTCTTTTCTTCTTCTTCTGCGTTCCCAGGCTATATGGCCATAATGGGTAAGGTACATATGTATCCGTTTTTCAGTTTTCACTGGTTTCCCCTGCTAGCGTACAGCCAACACATTCTTATTTCGGAGGAACTCAAAGGAGAAAAATTATTTGTACTTTTTTTTTTTTTTTTTTAGCTCACTCAGGACTTGTTGACACTGTGACACTGTGTGTGTGTGTGTCATGTGTGTGTGGCAGGAGGCAGGTCCTAGCAGTCACTTTGTGCGTAACCACTGTGATCACGGGTTTGTGTGGTCCACCCCTGCCGCCTGCCCCATCCAGTCGGGCACTTCGCAGGGCGGCACCGCTGCTGCTGGACCTTGCAAGGTCGTCAACCCTCTGACCGGTCAGTCTGGATGTGTCAGAAACAGACCATGTGGGCTGATTATCCACAGCATTATGCATGGGTGCAACTTTTCCTGGAATAAAAGGATTTCCTGTTTTTGAATTTTACCGGAACAGGAATTTCCTTTATTTTTCTACTGTATTTTTCAAACACTTTAACCCTTTCGCCGCCAGCCATTTTTCAGCCAAAGAATACCATTAAACTTAACCCTTTCACCGCCAGCCATTTTTCAGCCAAAATTATCCAATAAACTTATATTGGGTAAAGAAAACATTTTGTCTGAAACGTTGGGGATTCCTTTCCTACATGCTTAAAAGAGGGCCTATCCTTAACTCCCCAAATCAAGAACACAAATATTATTGGATAACAGACCCTGAATTCAAGGTTTTTACTGACATGGGTGTTCAATCATTGTGGTGCAAAAATGCGACGTTGGCGGCGAAAGGGTTAAGTAACTAGGTAAAGAAAAAAAAAAGTGCAATATTGGGAATTCCTGACATGTATATTATTTAGGCCTATCCTTACCTCCCAAAATAGGGTCTTTGGATAACAGGCCCTGATTTCATGCTTTTTTTTAGTGACATGGGTGTTGAACCATTGTGGTGCATAAATTGCGACATTGGCGGTGAAAGGGAATAAGCATTTGTATAAATTGTAGGAAAACCAAACTAAAATACCTTCATAAATCATTTTTGTCTTCAGCTGCAGGGGGACATTGCCCCTAGACCCCGGCCTTGTAGGAAAACCAAACTAAAATACCTTCATAAATCATTTTTGTCTTTAGCTGCAGGGGGACATTACCCCTAGACCCCGGCCTTTCATGGTTTTTTTCATTTTGTGTAGTTGCACCCATGATAATGCACTTAGAGCTTTTTTTCCTCTCCAAAGTCGCACCGCATAATAATTGCACAAATATGTGACAATTGCTACGTGGAGACAGAAAAAAGAAGAAGAAAAAAGATGAATATTAAAGTAAACAAAACTGAAATTTACATCTTCGCTTGGACTTTGTTACGGTGAATGGTAAAGTCTCACCGGGATAATGATATAAAGTGCCCAAAAGTGAGAATGGGAAGGTCAGATAATCGACACATGTAATGTAAATATTGAAGGTCGAATACAGCAGAAGAAGATGGATGATAAACATGATGGCTGTTTGCTCATATGTGATGATTAATGAGAAGGAAACCACTAACGGCAAACCCTAAGGTGGTACTGTCACAATGCAATATAGATCCTGGTGCGCATTCGGGCATGTGATGGCCATGGGAATTCTAGGGCGGGGGGAGACAAAAATGTCTGTAAAACTTACTTGGCTACAGAAAAGATTTTGTCTGCAATACAGACAAACCTCTATTTTAAGACTTCCAAAATGTCCGGAAAAATCGGTCGTAAATTGGAGGGGTCGTATGACGGAGGTTTTCACTGGCAGCCGTAGAAAGAAAAAGCTTAGCACAGTTCATACTCTCTTCTTCATGCACACATACAATGACATATTAAAACTGGATTTGGGTCTTTCCAACTCCATAGGATTGTGCAATCGATGTATTACAGTTTCACTTCGCCGACTTCTGTTAATCACCTCCACTCTCGTCCAAAGTCAGTGGTTTTCTTTTTGAAAGTCAGTGGTTTTCGTGCTTTTCCTACGCTTTCCACCATCTTTTCTACAACAAGGGAAGCAACTCCGCTTTCAGGCCCTTGACCATGGTGGTTTCCCTTTGCTCGAAGTCTATGCAGACGACAACAACGGTCGTAAAAACCAACAAAATGGCAGTCGTAAGTCGCGTTTTAGAGGAAGTCGTTTAAGAGAGGTCGTTTACATAGTAAAATGCATCCGTGCCAACAAATCCGGTCTCAAATGAGAGGTGGTCGCTTAACAGAGGGTCGTAAAATAGGGGTTTGTCTGTATTGTGGGATTTGTCTGTGACACATTTAGAATAGGATCAATCCTTACTGCCCTAATTTAGGAACACAATATCATTCAATAATAAGCCCTGATTTGAAGAAGTTTTA
>JAGGCT020001091.1:0-25000 GCA_017654935.2 Phymorhynchus buccinoides
TAATTACGGTCGATGTAGACTAAACCACAAATCACCATGAGTGCCGATAAGAGAAGGAGAGCCCGAGTTCAAGGTGGCTGGGCTGCACCCGCAAAGTCTGTAAAGAATGTGCGATCAGACCAACACAAACCGAAAGCAGAACCAGAACCAGCTTGGTTGGCAAGAAACGTGGATCAGCCAACACAGAAAAAGTTTGTCTATGAACAACCGGATGAGGTATACCCATGGTATTTTTTGTGCATTTGCTTCATGTATACTCATTTTCCATATGATGGCTGGAGTATAAAAAAAAGTTCTTAAATTGTGCTTGCAAAAATGAACTGAATATGGTTACTAAGCAAACAAATTTGCAAAACAAAATGAAAATTGTACTCTAAGATAGTAAAAACTTACTTTCAATAAAACAAAGTGAACTATCGATGTGTACCATAGGCCTGTCGGGTTCAAATTCCCAGCGTGGTCAAATTCCTAGCTCGCCACTATGAGAGTGACTATTTGCGACATTGAGCATGAACAACAAGTTTCACTTTTTCTGTACGTGAACCATTTTTCCGTACTGACATCATTCATATTTCATCACATTACGGAAAAGAATGAAATTTGTCGTTCATGCTCAATGTCGCAAAATGCCGCAAATAGTCGGTCTTATAGCATAGCGAGCTAGGATTAGGAATTTGACCACGCTGGGAATTTGAACCCGACAAGGCCTGCCAATGGTTTGTTTATGTTATTGTTGTTTTGAATTTGTGTGTGTGTGTGTGTCTTCCAGAGCTTCGGATTGTTTTCAACATGATGGGTCCATTTCCAAACTAATGGACCAGTAAAGTATCACTGTACTATTGCATTTAAATTTTATTTCAAACTTTATGGGCCAGATGACCCCTGGGTGCACAAAATGAGGGGTCAAATCACTGTCAATATGGGTCAATAAGCCGGGCCCACTGACAATGTGAAGCTCTGGTCTTCTTCTTCTACCAATAATGTCCACCTGTCTTAACCGGCAATTATTGACAGTTCAAATAATTATGCAGTGCAGAAAAGAAAAAAAGCTAAATTAAAATAGATGAGAGGGCATGCGCAGCCGAGCACCCCTGGCTAGTCCGAAAACACCCAGCCCCACATGGAAGAAAAAGAAGAAGTTGTGAGTTTTTAAGGGTGGAGCTCCAGCACCTTTGAGGTGGGGGACTGGATGGTTTGGGGTAGCAAAAAAAAAGGATTTGTTGTGGTAGTCTGTTCTGAAGGGAATCTTTTAAAACTGCACATTAGAGTGGCACAGTGGTAGCGCGTTCGCTTAGTGTCTAGTAAACGCGAGTTCGAACCTGGGTACAGGGGATTTTTCCTCACTTTGCACTAGGCCTTGTGGTCTCAACATGAGTCTTTCTGATGAGACAATAAACCGAGGTCCCATGTGCTCATGCACTTAGCACACGTTAAACCCAGTGGTCATTTAGTCAAAATTTATCCCCCTCCCTTCCTTCCTCATCAGTCACACATAAATCGCATGCAAAAAAAGATAAAATTGGTTGGTGCGCCTCTGACTGCAACGCGCTCTCCAGGTGGGAGCAACCCGAATTTCACAGATGCCTCTGTGACTATACTTATAATGTACCTAATGTATATGTACCTAATGTATTATGGTTAGAACTGTCTTCTGTTGCTGAGAGGTAGAGGTTTGAAGGTGTTGCATTTCACACCGGCCAGTCCATTCGTGATTTTATGCATCATTGTGAGCCTGGATGTGTGGCGGCGCTCAGCTAGTGTTGGCCATTGTAGCTGGTGGAGCATGGTACTGTTCAGGTGTCTATTCGGCATGTATCTTGCCGCTCTGCGTTGAACCTTCTCCAGGTCAGAGATCGTGCGCATTCCACAATGTCAATGGGTCTGACCATGGCTTTGTATGTCAGTTCCTTGGTAGCAGTTGAGCACACCTTTAGTTTCTTCTAAGATACCCCAGAGCTCTGTTGACTTTGTTGCAGGTGTGTGTGTAATCCCAAATTTGTTAAGAACAGGACTCCTGTTGTTGTCGTTTCCTTGCTTAAAGACTCCAGGGATCATCCCAACAGCCGAAGCACTTGAACACTATGGTACAAATCAGTCAAATTCACCAGCTAGCGATAAGAACATTACATGTGTGACCGTTTTTTATTACCAGATTTTTGACTGATCATTCTTTGCTAGGAGCTTGCCATGGCTAAAGACAATCTCCGCATAACTACAGAACATCACATTTTAATGTGTTAGCTTAAATATCAATTTGTCTGACACATCCTTATGCCAAGGCGAAACATGACTACTTTGTAAATTTGTGTATGCTGCATAATATGTGTGTGTGTGTGTGTGTGTCACACTGTGTGTGTCACTGTGTGTGTGTGTGTGTTTAAATTTAATAACATGTGTTTCAGTCTCTCCATAGCTTAATTCGCTGGACAGATCATAACATATATTTGGCTGGATTGTTTCTGAATAGACAAGGATATTGCTTGTTTTCACTACAAGTACATCATGCAACGTCAACTTCTTTTTTTAAGAATACATTATCTAGTTGAAGTTCATTTGTGACATTAGACATAAAATATTTTGATCTTTTCAATCACACATGCCTTTTCTTATGTTATACTACTATTATATAATATATAAATGCTTGATCTTTTAATGTGTTTCGTTTCAGGAATTCAGAATAAAGCCAGAAGAACTAGTTATCACGTAAGTAACTCAACACTGATATTTGTCTTTAACCCATTTGACAAAATAAATTGAATATGACTTGTTACATTTTGTTTGTGTATATCAAAAAATTATCATATATGGAATGTTTTATGTTTTTTGTTTTTTTGTTTGTTTATGTTTCATTTATTAATGTTTCAAAATCATTTTACATTTTCTAATAACCTGAAAGTCATTATGATTCTTTAATCAACCTCAAGGTGCTGGAATTAAAGCAATTTACATGCTGCAGAAATGTAACCAAGGTAATACTCTTTTCAATTCTGGCAAAACAATAAATCAAAGTTGTTTTGTTGGTGCTTGCAGTTTTTTAGATTTTTATTATAGGTGAAAGGGAGGGCAAGAATGGTGTATTAGTAGTTATGCTTGTACACAGCCAGCACAGCCAATTGCGTGGGATGGGGCTGGGTGGGGGTGTTGCAGGAACTGGCTTCCTGGTTGAAATAATGATCACCTCTTCATGGTGGATCTTGAAGGTAGTGAGGCGAGCCTTTTTTTTTTTGGGGGGGAGAGTGGTGACATTTGAACAACCAGCATCCCACCCTGTGTTGTGAACTGTTCAGAAATCTGTTGATGACTAGGCCTGTGACCTAATTAACTCTTTCACCACCAGCCAAAAGTTTCTGTCAAACTTACCTGTGTAAAGAAAAATTGGCAACTGGAATTCTCTGAATCCTCATTTCACATGTATAAAATAAGGCCTTTCCTTATCGCCCAAAGTTAACAACATAAGATAATATGGGGGATAAATCAGTGTGGTGAAGAAATGTGACAACAATGGTGAAAAGATTAAGACGATCCTTTTGCAAGAAAACTCGTAATAAAGATTCCAAATGGACTCACCCACTGGTCAAGTACTTTGCTCATTGTTTATATTACATTAGTAAATCTCCTTTTTTCTCATGTTGACAGATTGTGTGTGTGTGTGTGTGTGTGTGTGCTCGCATGTGTATGTATATTATTAATAATTCACATAAATGTTTTGCTATTAATTTTATTTTTCTTCAGTTGGCACTTAATGTGTTTGTGCATATGTAGCTTTATGCTGGTTGTAAAAAGAACAAAAAAAGTTCAATAAGTTAATTACTTAGTAACGCATTTATATGTGTGCAGAAAACCTGGGCTATATGACATAAGCTTGGAGCCTTCAGGTGTGTCTAGGTAAGCTATTTTATTTCTTATTTGACTTTGTTTGTGGCTCAAGCCACAAACCTATAACTCACTTTGTCGGTCAGTCCAAAATTGTCGCACATTTTGACAAAATTGTCGCACTTCAAATTGAGGCTACGCTTCAAATTGAGGTCGCTCTTTAAAATGATGTATTTTAAAAGCGTACAAAATAATAAACATACGTAATACAGACACTACAACAGACACGACGAGTATGCAGTGCTTCTTTTGATGAGTATAAGTAGGATACATAGTTTTAAATGTTTTCCAAAAGATATAAAAAGTTACGAAATGGTGCAGAGATAACATTCTGGTTTACAGATTAAAATTATTGAAAAGCCAGGGGAGGTGACTCATGATTGGAGTGGTAAAAATAGACCGCGTGCCACAAACTATTGCGATTTCGCGCTTGTTTTTCTTTTATGTGTATACATCATTCATTACATGCTTGTGTTCATACTTTGTGTGTGTGTGTGTGTGTGTGTATACATCATTACATGCTTGTGTTCATACTTTGTGTGTGTGTGTGTGTGTTTTATACATCATTACATGCTTGTGTTCATACTTTCATTCTTCTTTCGACTCTTATCATTTATTGAAGGAGATACAACTTGCAAGTTACATACTTCATAATCATTACATTCAGTTCTCGATGCATTATCAATGGCCTACCCTTTCTGCATCATGACAGGCTTCGCTTTTTTCCCAACTTCCTGGACACTTCGGAGGCCTCCGTTCTATTTGACCAGCTGTTCCACAACATCCCCTGGCGCCAGAGGTCGATCATCATTCGTGGAGAGTCTTACCTCATGCCTCGACTCACTGCATGGTTCGGAGAGCAGCCCTATTCCTACTCGGGGGTTATGCATGATGCCAACCAACAGGTGTGGAGCAGTGGGATGTTATCATCATCTTCACTATCATAATGATCGTCATCATTTTAGTTGTCATCATATAATCATCGTCATCAATCATCATCATTATCCTGTCATCATCAAAAACGGTATGCATAATTAATGTTCTCATCCCTAGCTGGTGCATTTGTACCATAGTGTTCAAGTGCTTCGGCTGTTGGGATGATCCCTGGAGTCTTTTAGCCAGAGTACGAAAACAGCAACATATTTATACAGTTTACTTATAGTTATATACAAGTGTTCAAGTGCTTCGGCTGTTGGGATGATCCCTGGAGTCTTTTAGCCAGAGTACGAAAACAGCAACATATTTATACAGTTTACTTATAGTTATATACAGAGAGATAGAGATCTCAGTGTGCTTTACTTTAAATTGATAAAGACAACACAATTTAAATGAGGTTTTTTTAATTGATAAAGCAATGTCTTCTTTCAAAATTGTTTTTAACTTTTTCTCTCCTTCTCTGGCCCCGACCCAAATAACTAATTTTCTGACTTCTAAATAAATTTTCCACAACCAAAGTAAAACTATTCTCTTTCTGATGTTAAACTTCTTATGGATCCAAATGTCAAAATCACTCATGTAGCGTTTCGGGGATTTGGCAAGTCAGGATGTCAGTCAAGGTAGGCTTTGTATGAAATGTACCTTTACCCTGTTGTCTTTGTTTCTGTCTTTTATCCAGTGGCCAACCGAAATTCAGGAGTTAAGAGACCGGCTGGAGGAGATCACGGGGACTCGGTTCAACTCCTTGCTGTGCAACTTTTACCGCGATGGCCACGACAGCATCGACTGGCACGCCGATGATGAGCCTTCCCTGGGCACCAACCCCACCATAGCATCCCTGTCCTTTGGGGACACCAGGACCTTTGAGATGAGGAAGAAACCATTGCCAGTAGGGGTTTTGTGTAGTGTGTGTGTAGTGTAGTGTGTGTGTGTGTGAAGAGTGAAATGGATATGTACTGGTTTTAGAGTGAGAGGAGCACAGGTTTCATTATTTTCATTTGTAAGCACATGGATTCAAGGTTTAAGTTTGAATGCATGCATAGCAAAAATTGAGGCTAGAGGGTGGTGTGAATAAGTAGGGGAGGTTTTGTATTCCATCACATCTTACCTCTGTCAAGTCCACTTTCTTAGGAAGGCTAGAATCAAAATCATTTGAGTTTCATTAATTTGCTGGGTTTTTTATGATGTTAGCCAAATGCCTGGTCCATTCTTTAACACAGTAATAAAGAGCAAACCATGTTCAAACTGCAAACAATCCCAGAATGTACCATATTTTACGGACTATAAGCAAAGATATTCTAAAAGGGTAAGATGGACACTACTCGGGCTGATAGAGTTATCGTTAGTGGGGACAGTACTCTATTCACAGTGGAGGCTATCCAAAACCTCAGACTGGAACTTGAACGGAGAATTCAACTGGCCTATCGACGTGTAAAATGTGTCCTGCTTAAAAGGGACATAACCAATGTTTCTGTCCTCACTACTCATATAGGGAAAAGAGACTGAATGCTTATCTTCCCCTATACAGTCTTGGCTATAAGGCAATACTTTTTTTCTAGACTGAGACCCCTGCGCCTTATAATGTGACGAATAACATCGTAAGAAACTATAAGAAAGTGTACAATCTGGGGAGTGCGCCTTATAGTCCGTAAAATATGGTAATGTGTAATTTCATGATGCAGCCTTTTGTTCGTAACTGAAACACTTTTGAGTGCGCTTATAAGCTTATAGCTTGTTGTGCTCATAAAATAATTTGTGTACACTGCAATGTATTATGTTAATAAACTTTGTTTAAACAATGTGGAACATGGTTGTGTTGACAGGGTCAGCCTGCAGACTACAGCGCCAGTCCCGCGTGTCGCCTGCCTCTGGCCAGTGGAACTCTGCTCATCATGGAGGGGTCAACGCAGGCCGACTGGCAGGTGGGGCTCACAATTTGACCACTCTTGTGGTTTGTTTTGTCTGAACGTTTTGGTGCATTTTCTGTTCAGTTGAGAGTAGGAGTGGTGTAAATTCAGTCTGTGCATGTTTTTCGGTTATCTTAAACAGACCTGTTTACCATCCCGATTTTGCCGTAATTTTTATGGGAAAAAAGTCCAAATACGGTAATTAGGGCTACTGGAGAGAAAAAAACGGGGGCAAAAAATCCTAAATATAAAATAAAAAATACAGTTGCGTCGGTAAGTGAAGCTTTTCAAACGATGCGGTGAAAAGTCATTTCGCGCCATTTCCTTTTCTGTTTCAAAATGGCGTCCAAGCGAGTGCATTCCGAAGCTTCTGTATCTTCTGATCTTAAATCAAAAGAAAAGACATCAAAAGTGGCACAGTAATTCCGGGAATGTTACCTCAAAATTCCAAGAAGTTCAGCACTAAGTGACGAGCATGTGTTCTGTGTCTACTGCTCGACGGACATTAGTATTGCACACTCAGGTCAGTACGATGTCGACGTTCATTGGTCACGCGTTGGATTACAGGTTTTTTTCTTAAAAATTACGTTTTTTTGTTTCAGAAATTACAACTTTGCAAAATAGGGGTAAACAGGTCTGCTTAAAACAAAAATGTGTTTGATTCACTAAAACCTAAAGTGTCTTTATGAAAATTGTTTGAATATCTCTCTTTGTTTCCTATATCTATTTATCCCAAAATCCAACATTTATGGTTTTGACATCAAGAACAACTGTCTTTATTGATGCGAGCATTTTAACTGGGATAAAAATGTACTATGATTGAGTAACTAGCAATTAGAAGAGTCTGCTCACCCAAACATCTAACCATAATGGTTTTAACACCAAGAACAATTGTCTTAATGAGGCTTTATACTGAAAATTCTCTGCCCCTGTCTCATGCCCTGAGATGCAAACGCCACCTACTTTTAAGATCATCGCCCTTGCCTGTCATGAAGTAGTAGTATATAGCCACAGAAAATTATCTGCCCCTGACTTGCCGCTAAGTGGCATGAGCAGTCAGGCCTAAAATTATTGACCTTTCGTGTCGGCAAGAAGTAGTATAAAGCCCCATTGATGAGCATTTTAACATGGAAAAAAAAAGAAGAAAATACTATTAAAATGAATGACAAATATTTTTGGATGTTGTGAATTTTGCAGCATAGGGTACCCAAGGAGTATCACGACAGGGGACCTCGCATAAATCTGACCTTCAGAGTGATCTACCCTGAGAAGACATGATTGATGGGGCAGAATATTTACACAGCAGTATTATTGGATCTCTGATTGGCTCTTTTGTGCTGTGCAAATAAATAATGTTGTTCATCGCTGTTCTTTACCGGGTGTGCAAATACATTTTGAAACTGAACTGTGATCTTTTGGTATAAAGGGGAAAGCAGTTACCTACATTAACTTACCTGATGCTCTTTAACTTTGTTTTCCTTTAACACACAGAAAAAAAAAGGTTACATGCATAAATGTTTATGTGTGTCTTTTCTATAGATGCAAGTGTACATATACTTGAGATAGCATTTGTCCTTTCGAGAATTTTGTAGAGATGGCATTTATTTTGTCGTTTGGAGTTGTCTATCACCAATGATTTAACAAGTATGGTGATGGTGAGTATCTTTACATGGTGATAATGGTGGAACAGTAACATTGTGGAATGGTCGTGAGTGTGAGCGTGTAATTAATGTATTATTTACAGAAGATGAATTACAACACAGAAAGAATGACATGGTTTGGGTGTTTTAAGCATTTACATATTGTAGCTAATTTGTGTTGTTGATGATGTTTTCATTTCGTTTCTTTTTAATTTATAACATTTTATGAATTTTTAATCAGTTTTACAGTTTCAACTAATATCCTTTTGTATATAAATGTGCAAAGAAAGCCTTGCAAAATGATGCTGACTTTGAAAGAATTACTTTACTGTGTTTCTGCACACACTTTAGGTATTTTGTAAACAACGGAATCATTTTCTTTGCTCTGTTTATTAGCAACACTTTTTAGATTTATTTTAAAAATGTAGGTTTACAAGTCTTGAACATTAAAATTGAAATAAAACGATACTAATTTATCTTGTTGTTTGTTTGGAATTTAAGATAATTTGTGTGTGTGTGTTTTTAAGATAAATATAGTAAACTAGCGACCATACCTCGCTCATTTCTCTTCACATTCACTTTTCTATTGGCCTCTTCAGTTTGTCTCCTAATGCATTCCTTGGGTTATGCTGATCAACAATATGACATTTTAAGGGTGTACGACCAATGGTTTGTGGTCTATGGCCACTAGTTAGCTTTTTTTTTACTCCACTTTACTTCTAGCCCTTTCAAAATTCCCCTTGCCCCCTCTGCATTCCTTGACTGAGGTTGTTGTTGTCTTACCCTGGCTCCAGGGATCATCCCAACAGCTGAAGCACTTGAACAATATGGTACAAATGCACCAGCTAGGGATGAGAATACTACGTGTGTGACCGATGTCCCTCAAATCTCACAATCTTTAGTTGACAGAATATGGTTGACTGACCAAATGTTACTGAGCTATTCCGGCCCTCCAAGAAAGTTCTGATATTAACTAGCACCCTTTTTAAGTAAAATATCATTACTATCATTGCTTTTTGTGTAGGTGTGTGATTCTTGATCAACAGATCTGACTCCCCAGCCCCCCCCCCCCCCCCTTGCCCTTGCCCTTCCCCCTGTCCAGTCCTCTCCCTCAAATCGTGTCTGCCCCCCCCCCCCCCTTCTTCCCCACCAATCTCTCATCGAAGCTGATCATCTGGGCAGCAACTATTCTACACAAAGTTGGACCCCCCTGCATGAATACTAAGCATCATAATCATCAAATTGTTGACAGAGGATGCTATATGCAAGAAGAAGAAGAACAGTGTAGACCAACACCAATGAACCACAGGGAGGTCCAGTTTGTGAAGCACTGAGAGTAATTACATGTATTGCAAGCAAGCCGCAAGCAAAAGTAGATAGACCATCTTTGAATCTGAACATCTCGAAAGTCCTAGTAGCCTTAGCCTAGTGTCGTGAGCTCTCCACTAAAGTAAAAGCAGTATTTGCAGCCACTATTTCTTTTTGTAGTCCCAGTTCTATAAGAACGGGACTACATTACGATGGGGATGAGGGCTGTGCGTTTCTCTGCTGTACGTGTCTGTGTGTGACCTTCATAGCGCCTAAACCACTGAACGAAACTTGGCAGAATTATTCTTTAGGGTGCCTAGACACTGCCTGTGACATTTTGAAGGGGCCAATAGCACAGTGAGAGCTTAGGGCCCCTTTTTATTTGCCTGCCAAGCCGTGTTGAAACTACTGCCAACGACAGCCAGCCAACCAACTCAACTGTCACATGAGTGTGTGTGGCAGATGGCAAACACGTTGGCTCCATCCCTTTTGATTGGGTAGTGGGAAGAGGGTTAAGTTTGTGAGGGTGGGGGGAGGTAAAGGGGAGGGAAGGTGAAATGAGGGAGTTGGTTAAGCTTGCTTGGAGGTGAGGGGTTGGGTGTGTGGTTATCATAGTGTAGTGAGTAGTGATAGTCTCCCTTGTTATTTTGTGTCTGTGTGTGAGGGGGAGGGGTGTATATGTGTGTGGGTGTTGCTGGTAACTGGGACTACGTTTATATGTAGGGCGTTGCCCTCTTGGTTTTTTTCTTAAGAAACAAAGAGGGTGACCATCCAATGTTAAGAGATTTACATTTGCAGCTGTGTGTTAACAGTAACAAACAAATTCTGCTCATTCGTGTTCCTTATCCCACCCCTCTCTCTCTCTCTCTCTCTCTCTCTCTCTCTCTCTCTCTCTCTCTCTCTCTCTCTCTCTCTCTATCTCTCTATCTATCTATCTATCTCTCTCAAACAAATTCTGTGCTTTCGTGTTCCTTATACCCCCATCCCTGTCTACCTTCTCTCTCTCTCTCTCTCTCTCTCTCTCTCTCTCTCTCTCTCTCTCTCTCTCTCTCTCTCTCTCTCTCTCTCTCTCTCTCTCTCTCTATCAAACACATTCTGCTCTTTCGCGTTCCTTATACCCCCCCCCCTGCCTTCCCCCCTCTCTCTCTCTCTCACACACACACACACTCTCTCTCTCTCTCTCTCTCTCTCTCTCTCTCTCTCTCTCTCTCTCTCTCTCTCTCTCTTTCTCTCTCGCAGACACATTTTACTTACATAATTGTGACTTTGCTAAATACCTCTTGCTGTGAAACACACACGTACACGCACAAATCCTCCCTGTTCCCAGTGGGAATCATGAAGTGGAAGTCATTTTATGTCTTATTGCATACACAGCAGGGTGTCAAGAAAGAGTAATTAGCAGCCTCTTTTGTGTTGATACCCTCCGAAAACCCTTGTTAGACGATTCTACACCGCCTGTTTTCTGTCGTCCCTGAGTCCTCATAATCTCCAAATATCGAGCTAAGCGTCACGGTCTAATATAAGGGACCCAATATGACCAATCAGGTGTAGGCGTACATGTGTGTGTAGTATGCAATTATGACCACTTACTTCAGAGGAAATGACTATCCTGGACTGGGCCATATCTACAATCAAGTTAGAGGTCTCTAAATCTGGACAACGTTTAAACACAATGCGCCTTTGTGAGAACATTCTGGCTTCAAATGAGGGTATTTATTTTTTCTAGTAGGAAAAATTTCAATTTATAAGAAAACAATGGCAATGATAACACCCCCCCCTGAATAAACATTGAAACATTAATTAATCCTACAACAAAAGTAAAGAAAAGGACACGAATAATGAAAACAATGAAAAATTAAAGTCTTGATGATCTTCACTAATGCCCCATCGCCAGTAGGCCTTTAGGGACATTGTCGCTGACGTGATCTGCAGCCTGGCAGGTCGGGGTAAAGATGGGGGTGACAAAGGTTAAGTAAAAGGTGTAGAGGTACTGGCTGACGCATGGCGTCACTGTACTATTCTTGTGTCTCCCATCCTCAACAAATGACATCTTGTACTTGAAAACCTCTCAATATTTGACGGTTTGATTTCTAGGAAACCAGAGCAAAGTCAGTGTTCCGATCCTCGAAAAGGCTGTTTTTCTAATGATCTCGAAGTGTCTCTTGCATAAACTCATCCGTTAGGGTGTCCCTTTAAGCATATAGGGGAAGACGGGGTAAAAAGCGCATGGGCGGGTAAGAAGCCCACCCCAATTATCTCATGAAATAAAGAAAATTTCAGTCAAATTTGCCCATGAGACGAATGCTAGACATTAACGCTCGTCTCATGGGCAAAATGAGACTGAAATTTGCTTCATTTCATGAGATAATTGGGGTGGGCTTCTTACCCGCCCATGCGCTTTTTACCCCGTCTTCCCCTATGCTGTATGGAATGTTGACCCGCGTAGAATGTATTATGTTGTATAGAATGTTGACCCGCGTAGAATGTATTATGTTGTATAGAATGTTGACCCGCGTAGAATGTATACATTCTCTGATGAGATTGTAGAATGTAGAGAATGTATACATTCTAGGGGAAGACGGGGTAAAAAGCGCATGGGCGGGTAAGAAGCCCACCCCAATTATCTCATGAAATGAAGCAAATTTCAGTCTCATTTTGCCCATGAGACGAGCGTTAATGTCTAGCATTCATCTCGTGGGCAAATTTGACTGAAATTTTCTTTATTTCATGAGATAATTGGGGTGGGCTTCTTACCCGCCCATGCGCTTTTTACCCCGTCTTCCCCTACGACTGGTTCTAATGAAATACAGAATGTACACGACACATTTACATTGGTGTTACTTGAGCAGTGCACCTCTATATGGTTTGATGCCTAGTCGTTGATCACAGGTTGAGAATCACTCAGAAACAATACACTCATTTACATTGGTGTTATTTGAGCAGTGTACCTCTATGGTTTGATACGAGAGATGATTTTAAAGATGAGTTTTATAGGCGGTGTATGGAGATGATTTTTGAAATAAATAAAAATGTTTCTGCTTTATCCCAAGCGAGGTATGCTGAATTCTTGGACGTTGTCAGACAGGCAAGGACCAAAACCAACAACAAATCCGATATGCTGAATTCTTGGACGTTGTCAGACAGGCAAGGACCAAAACCAACAACAAATCCGACAAAGAAAGGAATGACCTCAGGAGATTGGATCTGATGACAGTTGGTGGGGTGGAGAAGCTCATCAAAAAGAGAAAGAACGATGACGAGCCCATCCGGTACTTCGTGACAAATGAAGAATTACATCAGAAAATACACGAAGAAAAAATGCAAGTGTTACAGAATGAACCTGTGATGCAACAGCCGGTGTCACAACAGTAATGCTGTTCATCTACGTCATGCTCTAAAGTGAAATTCCACATAGCATAGCATAAATGGCACTATAGGCTATTTGTTTAGCCTTTTGCCCTCTAAATATATTTTTGATTTTAGTTAGGTTTGGCTTCATTCACTGATGACTACTAAGGCATCTGTGTTTTATTCATTTAAATCTGTATATTAACTGAATACATTAATATTTTTGTTTTGAAAAAACTTGTCCATGATGTTTTTGAATTAATTTAATGACTTTGCATTAACTGCTTCATCAGGAAGGTTATTCCATGCATTTATTACTCTGTTTGTAAAAAAGTGTTGTGCTGGTCTGGTGTTAGTATCTTTTTTGTATAGTTTGAAATTATGGCCACGGGTTCTATCACCCTCACAAAATGATGTGGTCTTGTGGTTTACCACTGTTTTCTGTGTTTTTAATCAGCTGGACATTAATAAAGCTGTGTGTGTGTGTATGTATGTATGTGGGTTTGTTAACAGCATATCACCATGAAGGAATAAAGATAGGAAGATGAAACTTGATGTGCATGTAGGCTAGGTACTGTAGATGTGCCTTTTGGTGTCAAGGTCATGACCTTGATGTATGACCTTGAAAACTGAAAATCTATTTTTAGCCATATCTCGGGCACCAGTCAACATATGATGTTGAAACTTGGTATGAAGGTGGTTTGGCTTATGCTCCTTCCGAATACTGTTGACCAATCAAGGTCAAGGTCAAGGAGATCGCTGGACCCTGAAAATCAGGGGGTCGGAAAAATGGAGTTCCCAAGATAACAGCATATCACCGTGAAGGAATAAGGATAGGAAGATGAAACTTGATGTGCTTGTAGGCTAGGTACTGTAGATGTGCCTTTTGGTGTCAAGGTCAAGGTCATGAACTTGACGTATGACCTTGAAAACTGATAAAGATTTTTTAGCCATATCTCAGGCACCAGTCGACATAGGTATGAAGGTGGTTTGGTTTATGCTCCTTCCGAATATTGAAAACAAAAAAACAACAACAGAAAGGACACAAGGAAACGAAAGAGTTAATAGTCTCAGCCCATTCACTACACATTGCTGTCATGGACTTGGTACTGCATCAAAGATGGATTTGAGGGGGATTACAGGGGTTCCACCCCCTCAGACAAAAAATGGAAAGAGGAAGACAATTTGTAGTTCCATGCTACAGTTATTCTCTCATGAGAAGCCTTGATTGCATCTTTTACATTCAAATTATCATCAACTTCTGGGAGGCAATCCCCCCAGACCCATCACCCCACCCCAACTGACCACTTGGAGCTACCCCCTCCCCTCTTCCATGACTGGCTGATCCGCCCCAAACATGGTTGTATTTTTATGCTTTTTTGTTGTCTCCTTTCAATTCACATCATGTTTTATTTCATTCATAGATTTTTTTTATATATCATTGATTATGATTATGTTTAAAAATAACAATAATAAAGTATTTTTGTAGGATTTACTAAGTCATGTAATTTAACCTATCCATCCATTCGTCTTGTCCGTGCGCTTGCACCCCCCCCCCCCCCCCCCCCCCCCCCGGTTTGTTGGCAATCCTGCCCCCCCCCCCCCCCCGGCTTGAAAACGTTCCTACGCCACTGCGTCAAGGTCATGTTATGTATGTGTTTGTTGATTTGTCGTCTATATTTATAAATTTGGCTATATGTAATGTTGAGAGACGTCCCTCTTTCGAATATATAGTCTACTTTCTACACTTTTGGCCGTGTAATGTTGACGGGCTCCATTTCAGCCCGTGTAACGTATACATTCTACAACAAAACCCATAGAAAGCATACCGACGTCAACTTTCTACAAAAAATCCATAGAATGTACACATTCTACATGTAAGGCCGTGGAATGTATATGTTGTATAGAATGTTGACCCGCGTAGAATGTATACATTCCACGTCCTTAAATGTAGAATGTGTACATTCTACATTTTCATGTTTACGCTTAACCCTTTCACCGCCAAAGTCGCATTTTAGCACCACGGTGATTTAACACCTATGTCACTAAAAGGCATCAAATTGGGGTCTACTTATCCAAAGACCCTATTGTCTCAGTTTTGGGAAGTAAGGATAGACCTTATTTTATATATGTCACAGAAAAATCCCCAATACTGCAGATGGACTTTGTTCTCTACCCAGGTAAATTTGATGGAATTTTTGGGCTGAAATATGGCTGGCGGTGAAAGGGTTAAACTGCACTATACAGGCATAGGGGAAGACGGGGTAAAAAGCGCATGGGCGGGTAAGAAGCCCACCCCAATTATCTCATGAAATAAAGAAAATTTCAGTCAAATTTGCCCATGAGACGAATGCTAGACATTAAGGCTCGTCTCATGGGCAAAATGAGACTGAAATGTGCTTCATTTCATGAGATAATTGGGGTGGGCTTCTTACCCGCCCATGCGCTTTTTACCCCGTCTTCCCCTAATAAAACCCAGAACTGACGATCTGCCAAGCAGCCTTTCAATACTAAAAAAAACCCAAACGTATCTTCATAATTATAACATTATGTTGTTGTTGATGAATTCTGGCTAAAAGACATCTGGGATAATCCCAACAGCCATAGCACTTGAACACTATGGTACAAATGCATCAGCCTGAGCTAGGGATGAGAACATTATGTGTGTGACCGTTTTTGATTACCCTGCCACGTGACATGGGCAGCCACACTCCGTCTCTGTGACCGTTTTTGATGATTACCCTGCCACGTGACATGGGCAGCCACACTCCGTCTCTGTGGGATCTTCATAAAGCATGAACACCGAAAATAAATAATGGATTCTTTTGTTAAAAAAAAGCAAAAATAGCATTTAGACGAACGCTAAGCATTAACACTCGTCTCATGGGCAAAATTTGACTGCAATTTGCTTTATTTCATAAGATAATTGGCATGGGCTCTTACCCACCCGTGGGCTTTTTACCCCGTCTTACCCTACTTGCTTTAAATTTTTATCAAATTGATGCACACCCTACAAACTTACACAGGACATGCACATGACGTGATAAAGGCCGAGTTCACGTTAGACGCGTAATTATATCAGCTTGTGGCGGTGCTGTAGCCGATGAGGTTTATCGCCGAGGCGTGGTTATACCAGAGATAGTTTATATATAAGCTCTCTGGTTATACTGCTGCACATATCTGTATTTTTTTAAAAAGATCGGGACTGTACTGCATAAGCACTGCCTCCGGGTAGGCCTCCAGTATTGTTCCCACCATGAGATATTTACAAATGCCCCACATGGCCAAAAGGCCGAAGAGGCGTAAACCCTGTTTTCATCAGACGCGTATTATAAGCTTGTCGGTACGGAAAACCCCAAATAAGTAGAAGAAAGAAGGATAAAAGTGCACGCATATAGCCTAGGGGAAATTCGGACACGTGCGCAAATATTTTCCCTTCATGTTTCACTTATTTATGGAATGCGCACGGGTTTCTGCATGGAATATCCGCTTATGTGTGTACACAGCCTAATGCTCTAAATGGTGGTGGTGGGGAAATGGAGTTTTATGTCCTCTTGGTCTGAATCAGACACATATATGGGACATTTGTAAATACAAATATGGTTGGAACAATACTGGAGGCAATGCCCGGAGGCAGTACGAAACCAGTAAAGTCCCGATTTTTAAAAATTAATACAGATAGCTGTTACCGTTATCGTTTGCTCTAAATGGTTATAGAGCAAAGCACTTAAAATAGCAGTAAAAATGATATGGTGGATCTGCCCCATGGGCGGACTAGCCCCGTTCTCCCCTAATATAAGCCTGATCAAAATATAGCAATTTGTTTGTGGTTGGCGAGATTGGATTTGGTTGGCCGAGGCATACATTTTTTCTTTCTTTTGTTCATCTCAGGCTCTCTGTCCGTCTCTGCTTCCGTACCCCCCCCCCCCCCCCCCCATTTTCTCTCTCTTTCCTAGTAGGGGAAGACGGGGTAAAAAGCGCCCCCCACCCCAATTATCTCATGAAATGAAGCAAATTTCAGTCCCCATGAGACGAGCGTTAATGTCTTCGTCTCATGGGCAAATTTGACTGACATTGTCTTTATTTCATGAGATAATTGGGGTGGGCTTCTTACGCGCACATGCGCTTTTTATCCCGTCTTCCCCTACTGAGGTCTATGTAGCCTACCGATAGGTGTCAGCTGAGTTTATGTGCACGTGTTTTACATTAATTTGTGTGTTTACATTAATTTGGTAAAAGTCTGTTCTTCTTCTTTTTTTCATAGAACAACCATCATCATCAAATGACTATTTGGTTTGTGTTTAGAAATTTATTTTTCATTCATTCATTCTTTCTTTCTTTGTTTCTTTCTTTTCTTTCTTTGCAACACCGTCTCTGTCTTTGTTCTCTCTCTCTCACGTGTCACATAATAAGACAGTTTGACAGTTTTCTCTCTTTCTGTATCTCTTCCTCTATATTATTCTATAACCCCCACCGCTGCGCGCACGTACACACACATAATAATATTTATATAGTTAATAATTAGGCCTAATCAAGAATCTAGGCCTAGCCTAGTGCTCCTTTCGTTTTTACTTTGCTGATCTCGTCTTGGTGCGGTATATCTCGCGATGATTCATGTGCACCGGCTTTCAGGGGTTGAATGTGATGGAATGAAAGCTGACTCCTGAGAGAACGAATGGAGTGATTGTGACATGCCGACAACTCTACTGACAGCCTTTTGAGTGAGTGAAATTTCACTAAAACTTGATTTATTTTAATCATTAAGTATGTCACTCGATTCAATTCAATCGATTATCATTCAACAAAAGCAGCACTTCGAGTTCGATGTCACGCCGAGAGGGTGTTGCTCGGTTTTGCGTTTAGCCTAGTAGGCCTATATAGGCGAATCGAACAGACTACTACCGATGAATCGACAGCAACATGTCAGGTCTTATTTGAGTGTGAAAAGTGTGCTGAGAGCTAATGTTCCTCTTGGAAAGGTAACCGCTAGATCTTGTTGTTTAAAATCTGTTAAAATTGATTATTGTTTTGACCTATCAGGTAGGCCTAGGCCTTGACTTGACACAAGAGTCAACTCTCGACGTGTACGCTCATGCTCCGGGCAGGGCAGCGGAAACCCAAGCTGGGATCTGAAGTTTAGGATTTTGCTGTTGCTTCGTTGAGACACGAAAAACAGTGTATCGGAAAGTTCAGTCAGCATCAAAATGTTTTAGTATTCATGAACATTTATTAGTTTGAAATGTCTTGTCTTTGATTGTTTGTTTCATAGGCCCTACTGTTAGTGTTGTGTCTGTTTTATGGGGAGAACGTGTGCTGGCTTTGTTCTTTCTTCACTTCTGCCCTCTCTCCAAATTTGGAAGATCGGCTGTGGCCTATCGTATCAATATTCTCGCATTTCAATTATAAAACCTAATCCTTTGAGGATACATTCAATATTAAGGATATGGACTGTGAACTTGTGAATCTTTTTTAAAGGTTGCATTATCGTGATTTCTGTGTCAATCTAGTTGCCGTATTTTTTATTGCTGATAGTAACCCTGCGAGGGCCTCATTTTTCCATGGCGTTTTGTTGACCCAGTGACCGATGCATATATTATGATAAGAAGGTAAAGCTGCGCGGATATGTTTACCATCGCTGGGACTCGGTATGTCTTTATAAGAGTTGTTTTCCTATTTTAATCAACAGAGAATGGTGAAGGTAATTATGGCGATTGGATGTAGCCGAAATGAATGTACTTTCACAATATCGTCTGAGTTTGTGTTATCATACTGTCTCCGTGTCTGTGACCCTGCTTCTCATTATAAAAAAAAGGGTGTCAAGAAAAACTTGAGGGAAAAAGGCTGAGAAAGCTTGGGGGAAAAAAAGGCTGAGAAAGTAGGGAGGTGGGAATTGTGTATGATTATAATTTTTGTTCTCTCTCTCTCTCTCTCTCTCTCTCTCTCTCTCTCTCTCTCTCTGCTTATTTCTACAGGTACAATGAATGTAGGCCTCAGTGTATATGGTGTGTCATTGTCAGATTGTGTGTGTGTGGTTAGTGTGTACATATTTCAGCATGTGCGTCTCAGGGGCGGATCAATTGGTCCACTCCAGAGAGGAATGGTTCCTATTGCTTGTTGGGGGGTCTGACGGGCTTAGAAACTGACAATTATTTGAATGTAAAAAATGCAAAGAAGGTAGGGAGGGAGGGAGGGAGGGACAGGCTTCAGCCTTCAAGCTTCGCGGCTTATAAAACGTCCGATCCATTTGAAATTTATTTTACATGTTTGCATATTGCATGCGGTAAAAAGTACGATTTCAGATCAATCATCAAAATCAAAAAATATTCGACTAAAATTTTTGTTACTGTCAAGGAGATTTTTGATTTGGTTAGTTGATTGTGCTCTTTTTAAAGTTAGGTGGCAGTGAGTTCCAGAGGTTAGCAACACGGTTACTAAAACAATGTTTTCGTTGTTATTATATTTATAACGTTGAATCTGTACCTTACCTTCTTGATTTCTAGTTTCACTGTATGTAGACACTGAAAATAGAGACTCAAAACTTATGTCATCTAAATTATTATATCTTTTATATACCTGAATGAGATCTCCTCTTACACGTCTTCTTTTTAATGAATGTAAATTTAACAATTTTAACCTCTCTTGATAGTTTAAATCTTTACAACATTTAACAGTTTTTGTTGCCCTCCTCTGCACTCTTTCAATAGCCACTGACTGTCGCTTCAGGTAAGGGTACCATATTGTATTGCCGTATTCCAGATGTGCACAAACACACACACATGAATGTACGCACACACACATACACACACTCACACACAATTAATTATGCAAGAGTAAAATAATTACAATATAAGAAGAAACATAGACCACATTCACATTCTCAATCAAGTTTGGATACAATACTGCAACTTGAAATAAAATAATTCTGCCATCGACATACCAATTACATGACTAATTATAATAGACAAATTTTGCAAGAACAGAAATACCCTTCTACCTCATTTACAAGCATTTAAAGTTTACAAGACGTAGACATTCTACATACAACTTAATACAACATACGAATTATGAAATAATTGTAAATACTTTTTTTTTTACCAGATTTCTGCAATGAAACGGACCCCCCCCCACCTCACACACAAACACTAATCAATCATTATATGTCCGAAACAAGTGAGTTTTAAGGGCAGAGCGAAAGGCGGAGATAGAGTCTGATGAGCGGACATGTTGTGGGAGGGAATTCCATAAGTGAGGTGCTAAATAGTAGAACGATTGTTCACCAAAAGATTTCGTGTGAACCCGAGGAACCTTGAGTGTGCAGCAGTCAGAGGAAGAACGTAGGGAGCGAGCAGGTGTGAGCAGTAGTTCGGAGAGATAGACAGGACCAGAAGATTGAACAGCACTGAAACAAAGGCAAGCTATTTTATACTTGATTCTAGCCTCTACTGGAAGCCAGTGCAAGTTACGAAGATGAGGTGTTATATGATCAGAGCGTGGAATCTTGAGAGTGAGGCGTGCTGCACTGTTTTGCAGTTTTTGAACACGTTGCAGGAGATACTGAGGACAGCCACAGAGAAGAGAGTTGCAATAGTCAATGCGGGAAAGAATAAAGGCAGAAATAAGAGTTCGTGGCTGCAACAGACAGAAAGTGTCGAACAGCACTGATTCGTCTGAGCTCATAATTGATGGAACGTATGAGATTAATAACCTGTGTATGCATTGTAAGATTTAAATCGAGGGTAACTCCGAGATTCTTTGCTGACTTAGAAAACTGAACACAAGCATTGCCAACTGTAAGAGTTTCTGGAAGAGAGATAGTTGCAGACATACGCTGAGAGGAAACAATCAGAGCTTCCGTCTTGTCATCATTAAGTTTTAATTTGTTGCATGTCATTCAGGATTTGACATCATGAATGCACACAGATTGTCACAGACTGTCACAGATTCCATATGCATTTAATTTTAAAAGTAACCTTTCATGAGGAACGGAATCAAAAGCTTTTTTAAAATCAAGGTAAATAAATTAATGTCTAATGAACAGCCGTTGTTTAAAATACTCGTAAAATCGTCCATTACCTCTAAAAGTTGTGTTATACATGACCTTTTCTTTCTGAAACCATGTTGGCATTTTGTGTATAAGCCATTATCTGTCATATGAGAAACTAACTGATCCCTAATAAGTGACTCTACTACCTTACAAGCAACACAAGTTAAGCTAACAGGTCTATAGTTCCGAGGGTTAGCAATTTTCTACTCATCAGGAACAACATTTGTTTCTAGAGAATTATTAAAGAGCACACACAGTGGTTGTGAATGTTCATTACTAAGAAAGTTCTTTTAAAACTTTTGGTGGAATACCATCTGGTCCTTGGGCTTTATTTGGGCTTAAATTATTTAGTTTTTATTGTACAGCCTCTGGGGTTACTCTCATGTCAGAGATACTGACACCGTTTGAATAAGAACATCTTTGTAAAAATAGGTAAAGTCTGCTTGTCTTCCTTTGTTAAGACAATTGAAAAGAAATTATTTAAAGTATCAGCCTTCTGAGAGTCAGTAACCATAAAATTTCCCTTTTCATCAATAATTCAATTGATGTACTTATTTTTGTATTAGTTTTAGTTTTCTCCTGAATATATTTCCAAAATTGCTTTGGATTACACTTACAATCATGGGCAATCTTTCTTTCCTGATTTTTCTTGGCCTTTTTAACTGCTTTGTCACACCTGTTTCTAATTTTAATATTAATACAGGTACATGTGTCCCTTTTTTGTTTTTAGAAACCTCATATGCTTTTTTCCCCTTTTTTTTATATCAGTTTCCATGCATGTTTAGTCATCCATAGGGGCTTTCCTTTTTTAGAATTTTGTTTCACTCTAGGTATGAATTTATCCATTAGTCCAGTAACTAATACTTTCAGTCTAAGAAGGCCTCGTCCCAGCAGAATATAAATCAAATATGAAATTACATGAGGTTATGGATTTCACCCTCTTTTTTTCCTCTTATTATTTGGGGTATTATTATTATTTTAGGCAAGAAGGGTGGGGGGGGTTCACCTGTACCCCCGCCCCTCCCCCTCTGTGTCTATGTGTCTTGATTCTTGTGTGTTTGTATCTGTGTGTGTGTGTGTGTGAAAGAGAGAAGGAAAGAGAGAGACATCCATATTTTATCTTGTCGGTCATTGCAATGCCTAACATACGTAAAATAATGTTGTTGTTGTATCCTGGCTTAAAGACTCCAGGGATCATCCCAAAAGCTGAAGCACTTGAACACTATGGTACAAATGCACCAGCTAGGGATGAGCACATTACGTGTGTGACCGTTTTTGATTACCTCACCATGTGGGCAGCCACACTCTGACTTCAGAGTCCGAGTACATTCAAATGTTTAGAAGCTGTTCATCGAGGTTATGTGTCACTGTCAGTGTGATGATACTGCTTCACATTCTGAGGGCTATTGTTTGAACACACTGTGTATACTTTTATGCATTTTGATTCATTTAATAAAATCATTCATTTTCTTATTTATTTTTTGTTTCTTTTTCCCCACAGAAATCTTTTGACACCACTTTAGAAAACAAGTGCCTGAAGCAGTAAAGATGACGATCGGTAGTCACAAGTACATCTGCAGCGAGGGGTGCTGCATATGCGGCATCCGACACTCCTCCAGCCAGTTCCGCCCCTGGTTTGACAACTACGACGAGTCCACGCTGTGCAAAGTGTTCAGCCTGCCAACCCTGGATGGGCGGAGGGGCAAAATGTGCAACCCCTGCGTCCTCTTCATCAACCGCACCCTCAAGAACATGGACAACGGCTCTCTCAACCACGACCCTAGGAAGGTTAGTAAGGGGGGTGGGAACAGAGTTGTGTTGTTGTTGACGTTGACGTACCCAGGCTCAAATACTCCAGAGATCTTCCCAACAGCTGAAGCACTTGAACACAAATGTACAAATACATCACCTGCTGGGGATGAGAACATTACCTGTTTAACTGTTTTTTATTACCCAGCCACGTGGGCAGCCACACATCATCTTTGGGGGATTTTGGAGACTGATGATGTTATGCTAGGAGCTTGTTATGGCTAAAGACAATCCTCGCATAACTATGCGTAGCTCCTCCGAAGTCGGAGTG
Source organism: Phymorhynchus buccinoides (assembly GCA_017654935.2). Lineage (NCBI taxonomy): Eukaryota > Metazoa > Mollusca > Gastropoda > Neogastropoda > Raphitomidae > Phymorhynchus > Phymorhynchus buccinoides. Next base: position 23,137 of record JAGGCT020001091.1, read on the forward strand.
TGGCTGCCCACGCGGCGGGGTAATCAAAACCGATCACTAGTTGGTGCATTTGTAGCTAAGTGTTGAATTGCTTCGGCTGTTGGGATGATCCCTGGAGTCTTTAAGCCAGGGAATGACAACAACAACAGCTATGCATAGCATAACAACATTTTGATTTAGCCTTGGTGTTCTACTTCTAGCCTATGTCAATTGGTCTGACATAGCCTTAAGCCAAAGCGGAAAACAGTTCTATGAAAATGAGATCTTCTTCTTTCATAAGGCATCCGCCGTTATCTTGCTGATGATTGGTTATGATGCATGTTTGGTGTGCATGCTGCTGCACTTGTAGTTTGTAGTGTACAAATCGGACGCCTGTGGGTGCTCAAAATCTTCTCTAAGAGGTCTTGAAATAGTTGAATTACATTCTTTTCATGTTTAGACATTTGGGGGGTAAAAAACTAGCCATGATCTACTTATGGCTTCCTGCTCCCCTCCCCCCCCCCCCCCCCTTTCCCATTCTTTACTTTAAAGACCCACCAGATCATGTGTCAAAATCACGGGTTTCACAGGTTTTCCCTCTTACACTAGTCTTACAGCTGGTACGAAATGTTGTTTTGACCTGGTTTGACACCTATGCAAATGCCCCCAAATTCAAAACGAAACATTTTAAAGAGCAGCCTCAGTTTGAAGTTGGGCATTTGTATGTGGGTCACAGCTACCCAGAAAAAACCAAGGGACTTAATCGTGGTGGGTCAGTGTGTCTTTAAAAAAAATCTAACAGTTTTATAGGTATTGAGTATTCTGTTGAGGCAAGTGACTTACTCATAAATTAGCAACCCACATCTAAACGCTGTCACAATTCCTTGAACATGTTTACTGTGTTATTAAAATATCTGTTGGCTGAATAAAGATGGTTTTTTTTTAAAAATGGCAGTGTTGTAATGTTGAGTTATTTAGAGAACTGGGACGGTATTCATGTCGAGATAGCATGAGACTTAGCATGATGCTAACTTAGAAGCTCTTCCAAAAGTCCTATTAAATCCTATAGGACATTGGAAGAGCTTCTAAGTTAGCATCATGCTAAGTCTCATGCTATCTCGACATGAATACCGTCCCAGTAAAACAATACTTAATTTAATTGAAGGTGAATGTATGTTAACACTGTGTAGAGAATGGACGCAATTGTATCGAGTACTGTACTTTATGGACTACAAGGCGCACCCGATTATAAGGCACCCCCAGGGCTCCCAGGGACCCCCATTTGGGGGTCTATGAAGCACTAAAATTCTACAGGACCCTCTAAAAGAATGTGCATGGGGTCCCAGTGATGCACTAGAAAAATTCTTTTTAGCATCCACTATGCCACTGGGACCCTCTATCCCGCCTCTAGGACCCTCTATGCTGTAAGTGAAGGAGTTTATGGGACCCCTTGTTTTGCGGGACAACTGGGAGCCCTGCACCCTCTACATTTTTTGCACAAAATTCAGATTTTGTTATTATAGTTTCTTACTATATTATCAGTCACATTATAAGGCGCAGGGGTCTCAGTCTGGGAAAAAAGTATCGCCTTATAGTCCATAAAATACGGTAATACACCCATCCCTATTGATGATGCAAACTGAAGTTTTTATTAAAGTGTTTAACAAACAAATGTTGATAGATTCTGGATAGATTGACTAATTGTTGTAAACTACTGTTCTTTTTCCAACAGAGACTGGACTCCAAACTTAAAGGGACTCGCGTAATTGAAGATCTGTGGTCGCCAGATTCTCTCCCCAAAACCACCACAAAAAACAAAGATAAAAACAAGAGGAAGTTCATGGGGTTTCTTCCCTGGCAGTTCTTTATGGAGAATGGATCCAAGCTGCCATGTTCTTTGATCTGC